>CAMKVN010002076.1:0-15061 GCA_946474995.1 Funneliformis geosporum
CTACTATCTAGAGATGAGACTTTTATGACCCTATTTGAAATTTTGGTACCCCATCCAGAATTTTGGTATCTATTACCTTTATATATTCGAAAATTTTGGTATTCTGGTACTATTTTTTTGTCCTAGATTTACATAAATGAAATGGTTTTAGAATGTGTTCCTGTATATCAAAAAAAAATGGTATACTAGAATGTGTTCTATGACTTTTTAACTTTCTTGCATGCATACAAAATTTTGGTACCCACTTTGAAGTGGATACCGAAATTTTGATTTTGTTTACGTTAATGAATCAACTTTAGAATTAATTTTAGGATATCATAAAATATGGTATGCATTTTAGGCTTGCATGATCGGGCCTAGCTCAAATCGCGTCACTTTGTTCCTTGATTTTCGATGGGCCCTCTAGTGGCAAGCAGAATAGCATAAAAGTTATTATTCATATTGGGTTTGCAATATCGGGTCCAGCTCAAATCGCGTCACTTTGTTCCTTGATTTTCGGTGGACCCTCCTGAGGCAAACAGAATAGTAAAATTTTTTTGTTATATTATTTGGGATTAAAATCAGGCTAGAATGGTTATATCAAACAGTATAATTCTTGGTATCAGACAGGCTAATTCCTAGCCAAGTTCGATAACATTATCTATATTTGAGTCAAAAAGCGCTAGAGGTTTGAATTTAATATTGGAAATCATATAGCAAATTTGATTCGTAGGCGGGGTTTGGAGGTCTATTTGGCAATCTGCACCAGAACCCCCAAATGGGCCTATATTAGGTCAATTAGATAGTGCTATAGCGTACAATAATTTATTATGAATTTTGTTAAACAAATTTTATTTAATAGTTCATTATGGTTTTTATATAATGAATTCTATTATCAATTTGTTATAGTTTTTGTTAAATAAATTCTATTTAATGATTTATTATAAATTTTGTTAAACAAATTTCATTTAACAATTCATTAAGAAATCTATTAAATAAATTCTGTTAATAATTCATTAAAAATTTATTAAATGAATTCTATTTAATAATTTGTAATAAAATTTGTTATATGATTTTAAATGAATCTTAATAAAATTCATTATTACGATTTATTATATGAATTCTATTATAATAAATTATAATGAATTTATTATAATAGAATTCATATAATAAATCGTAATAATGAATTATAATGAAATTTATTATAATGAATTATAATGAATTTTGTTTTATTACTTTAACAAATTGTCACAAAATTTGTTAACTATTCATTAAGAATTAACAAATTAAAATGAAATTCATTAAACAATTTATTATGAAATTCTTTTAATGAATCATTAAACAAATTATTGTAGTGAATTGTTAACAAATTTTATAAAGATTCATTAAAAGAATTTCATAACATATCAAAACAAAATTTGTTAAACTGATTCATTAACAAAATTTATAATAAATTGGCACATAATTTGTTAACCAATAATAAATTTCACATTTAAAGGTAATTTTCATTATTTAAAGATATTCACATTTAAAAGTGAATCTTCATTAATTTAAATGACAAATTATATTTATTGAAGATGAATTTTACATTCAAAAGTAAAACTTGTTAGTTGATGATGAATTTCATATTTGAATACGATTTTTATTATTTTGAAGATAATATGACTTTTATTTCTATTAACTTTTTATATATAATTTGTTTATTATGAAAATTGAGCGTCATAGTAGATCATATATATTTAACTTCTTTTTAATAAATTGGGATTACCTTTCATTTTCTTTTTTCTTAATAGTTTTTTTTTAGTAAAATCTTTCTTTCTTTTGGATAATAGATTTTTTTTATAGTAACAAATAATCTTTCTTTTAAATAAGATAAATGTTTTTTTAGAATTCTTTTAATGCTAGTTATTTGGATTTTTACTAATTTTTATCTTTTTTTTAATAAAAATTGACTATGCTTGCTTATTTGTTAAAATATACTACAAATTAGAATAGTGATTTTTACTAATTTTTTTCTTTTTTATTAGAAGTAGACTTTTCTTATTTATTATGCTATAAATTAGAAATCTTTTGAGTATTAATTTTTTGGATTTTACTAATTTTTTTTCTTTTTTTTAATAAAAATTGACTTTATTTGCTTATTGGCTAAAATATATTACAAATCAAAATTCTTTTAGTAATGATTTTAAATTTTACCATATTTTTTCTTTTTTTAATTTTTTTCTTAATAAATATAGTAAATAATTAAATTAATAAATTTGTAACTATTGGACTATTAGAAGCTTATTATTTATAAATGTACTTTTTTGTATAATTAAATATATTATATTAATGTAAATTATATCAATAATAAAAATTCTTTTTATTATAATTAATTGGGATTATTTACTAGTATAAAATAAATATTTATAAAATTACCAGTATTATTAAAATATTATCAGTCAGAATATGCTATTTATATAATATTAATATAATAGGTAACAATAAGAATATTTCTATTGATGACTTAAGGATAACCTGATTAAAAGTTAGATGTTAATAAATTGATATCAATAAGAATAACCCTATTAATATTTTTATAATACACTGATTAAAATTTTATTATTCCTATCTGCGTTATTATTCATCATTAATTACCTAATTTAAAAAAAAACAAAAAAAATAAGAAACTAATCAAGTCAAAACTAATAATTCAGATTTGATCTGATTGGTTTCTTATTTGTTATCATTTGATAAGTATATTAAGATAAAAGCTTTGCCATACCTTCTATTAAAAAAAATTTGAAATTCTATATAATAATAAAGTAAGAGTAAAAGAATTACTTATTGTTATCAATATATAATAATAAAGATATTAATACAAATATTTTAATGGAAAACTATAATAAGAATCATTAAAAATTAATCTATTAATAATAAAAAGAATTTTATATTTACTATTTGTTGTGATGAATATCTGATATTTAAAAAACAGATAATTGTTTAACATTTCTTTTGATTAATAATAATCTTAATCCTTTAATTAGAGTTAAAAAGAAAAATTTGATAATTTATTTTTTAATTTTTAAGTTAAATTAACCAAAAGTAAGATTTCTCAAAATTGAATTTAAAGCAATTTGAAATTTGTTGAATTTTTTTAAATTGAATTAAATCAAATCAAATATTTAATTGAATTAAATTAAATCAAATTTAATCAAATATTTATCAAATTTAATCGAATTGATCAAATTGAATAGAATCAAAAGAATCATATATAAATTTTTTTAAATTTCTATAATGATATATTAAAATAAAATTATTCTAAAGTTTTAATTAAAAAACTTATTAATTATAATATAAAGATAAAACCGTAATTAATATGTTGCAACTTTTAATATTGTAACTTATGTTACAATTAGTTTTAAACTATATACTCTATGTTGCAACTTATAATGTTGCAAAATATGTTATAACTTATTTTAGCTTATCAGTTTTTTACTAATAAAACTTAGTAATAATTACAACTGTAACTTCAGTTTTATTAAGAAAATTTAGTAATAACTACTATTATAGTATTAGTTTTATTAAGAATTTTAATAATATTTACCATTGTGATTTTAAAACTATTTGATTAGTTAAAAAATATTTCTGTAGCTGTGTTGATATTTTTATTAACCAATTTTTTAGTAAATAATATTTTAAAGCTGTAGTAGCATTTTATTAGTTTTTTTTAATAAAAACTATTCCTAAAGTTATAGATATATTTTTACTAGTTTTATTAATAAAAATGTTTCTAAAAATTGCAAAGGTATTTTTACTATATTTTCTTAATAAAATAATATTTTTGAAGTTTTGCAATCATTTTTTATTATATTTATTAGTAAAATAATATCTCTAAAGTTGTAAATTGTATTTTTTACTATAGTTTTCTTAGTAAAATAATAATTTTAAAACTATAGTAGCATGTTTTATTTTATATTTTTTAGTAAGAAAGTATTTTTAAAGACACAGATGCATTTTTTACTATTGTTTTCTTAGCAAAGCTATATCTAAAACTTTGAAAACAGCTATATTATTGATTTGAATTAAATTAAATATAGTCAAATCAAATCAAAGATTAATTAAAATTTGATTAAATAAATCATTGTTGATTTAAATTTGATTGAATTAAATCAAATATAAATTTGTATTTATATTTGATTTGATTTTCAAATTAAATATTCAAATATTAAATTAAATTGTAAAATCTTAACCAAAATATTTTAATTTATTTTAAATAAAATGAAAGTAAAAAATAATTTATTTTTTAGATAGTATAACATATTATAATGCATAAACTAAAAGTAAATTTATATTATTCTTGCATCACTGGTAATATTCTGATTTTTAAGTAAATTAAACTGTTTTTTTGTGAATTTTTAACTGTTTTCTTTATTTTTTATTTATTTTATTTAAGAATAAGTAAATCAGATGTGATTTTTAATGGTTTTTTAACTATTTTTTTATATTTCTTAGTTTAAAAAAAATAAAATATATCTTTTTTTAAATAAAATATATGCAATTTATATTTTTTTTTGAGTAATTTAATTATATAATAATAAAATAAAATTGTAAAATTAATAATTAATAAATAAACTAAAATGAGTTTTTTAGCTTTAATAGTTACTTAATTGATTTTAAACTGTTTTTAAGCTAATTGATAACTAATTTTAAGCTTATTTGTGCTGATTTTAGGATAATTTTAGGTTATTTAATATTAATACTAATTGATAGCTAATTTTCTATTTGTTTAAACAACTATTATTATCAATATTTATGATAATTTTAATTGAGTAGTATATTAATTGTATTAGATAACTTTGGCTATAATTAAAATGCTATTTTTTTGGTAATGATCAGCAGAAATTAGATTATATTTTGGTAAAAATGTAATGAAATTGATTATTCTGACTAGTATTTCTGACATATTTAACATAAATGATATAACTGATTAAACTGATTAATTTGATATAATAAATATATTAGTTTTATTTTTTTATATTTTTAATTTTATATAAATAGAATAAGTTATAAATTTAGAATGATAGAAATTAGATCTTTATCTAGTTTGATACTATTCTTTTTATTATTTTTTTTATTATTCTTTTATATTTCTTTTTCTTATTTTCTTAATACATATTTTTATCTTTAATAAAACTTACTTTATATGGTAATATTTAAAATATATAATTAATTGCTATGTAATTTATAATTAATAAATTATAAAGTATTTTTTTACTTAATATATATATATTATTATTATTACTTTAACAAATTTAATAAGCTATTAATAAAAGAATTAACATTCAAACACCTTATCTATCAATTGTAATTCATAAGAATTACATATTTAACAATAAGTTAAAAGTAAGTATTATATAAAATAATAAATTAATAAAAATAAAATATTTATTAATTTAAATAATTATTACAATTATTTAAAAATTTTTTGATATTTAATTTATTTATTTTAAAATATTCTTATATATATATAAATATTCTTAATATTTATATAATATATTTTTTTTAAAAAAAAATAATAATTCTTATTAAGTATATAAATAATTAAAAAAAAATTAATTATTTTTAAGCTTTTTTTAGATAAATTTTTTAAAATTCAAAATATTATTTCTTTAGAACATTTTTTAATTATATATATATATAAAAAAATAGCTGTTTTTTTTTAAAAAAAAATATGATTAAGGATTGATAGAAAAGAAATGTCTGATATTGATATCTCTAGCTAAATGGCAAAATTAGCTAATTAAAATCACCAATAATTTTTTATTTTATAAAACCATTATAAAGGTTATTATTATCAAAGGATATGCTTTCAACTATTATAATTTATTTTAGTAAAAATTTTATAAAAATAAAAAAAAATTTTTTTTAGATCACCGTGATAAATCAGATGACCAAACCGATCCCGATGATTGTGAACCGGTCTCGCGGGCCCAATTTCATGATTATCGTACATGTTTTTGATGGAATAAAATGTATAAGTTGCAGGTCTAGAATATTTTCGGGCTCTAAAGCACAAGATGGTTCGGAATTTTTTTTTTTTTTTTAAATTTGACGATTCTTTCAAGTGGAACATTTTTTATTGGTGTAAAGTAGTTCTTTGTTAATCCTAGTAAGGTGAAGGATACCAATTCTTTTGTTTCAAAACAAGGTTTCAAAAAAACTCTTGAATTTTTCCATATTAATATGATAGAAGCATATAATGTATTACCTATATAAATTTTTTCATTTATTTGGTAATTTGGCTGTTTTAAGGGACAAACAAATAGAGTTGACACATGATTTATATAACAGAGAAAAAGGAAATAAAGTGAGAATGCGAAGTCACATGAGATAAGGGTATCGTCAATAGAAACAACCATTAGAAATTTCATTTTGTAAGGCTCAAAAGATTTGTAAGGTTTTCAAAATAACGTCAATAAAAAAAATAAGAAAATGATCAACCTGTATAATTGTTCGTTACACATACAGCGAAGTTTTTGATTATAAAAACAGACATGCATGCTTCTTTTTTTTGCTGTTATGACTTGGTAAAATCACTGGTTTGTTTTGATGATAAATATACACAGCATCATTAGTCTATTTATAACAAAATTTAATATTTACTGTCTTGTGCTTATAAGATATATTAACGACAGGATCGAATATGACACAACATTTGGTTTTTTAATAATCTAAAAATAATTTAAATGATTTTTAAATAATATATAACATGAAGTAAATGGTCCACATAACCAATATCCACTTTCATTTAATCTCATTTCGCTTTACTTTCTTTCTTTAGTCCATCTTTAATTAATCATTCATTCATATCATAATTTCCGAAACCCCTTAAAAAGATTGGAAATCTAAACTGATTATTAGATAAGCGAAAAATAACAAAACTGAAAATTATTAGACCAAAACCGATTATTAGGAATAATTACAATGATTTCCTCACGTTTCTTCATCATTTTCTCCTTTCTGACCTTTTCCACATCCTCGACACCCACAATGAAATGTCCTGATGTAAATGTGAGTTCCTCCTCACATTTACAAGAATTCATTGTATTTCTTAATACTTCGGAGTCTACACATAAATCAATGAAAAAAGCTCACTTTAAGATGCTTAATACATGCTTAGGACATAAGGTAGAAAAGGTAACGTCCATCACATCAAAAAACGGAATGGTCAAAAGATGTGATAAAAATATAATCAGAGATTTTTCTGTTGATGGAAGTTTTGCTGCATACACCGGATTTTTTGATAAAACATTCGTCAATTACTTGAGCAATTTGAATGATGTGGAATTTGTTGAAAAAGTTACAAAAGTACACATTTCTAAAACTACTACCCAGACAAATGCACCTTTCGTAAGTAAACTAATATCATACGAAAAATAATTTATTCCATGTGTATTAATTAGGTTTCGCTTCCTTTTTTGATAGAATCTTGATCGCATTGATCAAGCCAATTTTCCATTAGACAAAAATTACAAATTCCCATCTGAAGCCGGTTGCTTAGTGAATGTTTACGTAATTGATACGTGAGTAGATAAATTTAACATTCACGATTTTTTTTTTTTTTAATAATTTTTTTTTGATAAATTTAGTGGGATCGATACTGATAATGTCGAATTTGAAGGTAGAGCAGTATTTGGGGGTGTTTTTTGCGACGGTTGTGCAAAAAAGGATGATAATGGGTATGTTTAATAACACTAATGAATATACCGAATAATTCTTTAAATTTTTTTAAAATTAATTCATTAATTCATAATTTTTCCTTTAATAAATTAGACACGGAACTAATGTGGCAGGAATAGTAAGTCATAATTTTCCAACCCTTCTCTTCTCTTTCACTAATTTTAGTTAAAAAAAAATTTTTTTTCTTCGTTAAATAGATCGGTGGAAAAGTTTTTGGTGTCGCTAAGAAGACCCAACTTATTTCTGTCCGAGTATTAGATAGAATTGGAGCAGGTACCACCACGACAGTGAGTGCGGGAATTGCGTTCGTCCTCGACCGACACAAGAAGAGTAAAAATAAAAACACGGTCATAAAGTAAGTTTTTTTTTTGTGATCCGTTAACTTGTGTATAAAATTTAACATTTATCTATACATAGCATATCCATTGGTGGAAGGCTTTCTCAAACAATTAATAGATTAATTGAAGAATGTACAAAAGCTGGTATCCATGTGGTGGTTTCGTCCGGAAATGATTCGGAAGATGCATGCAACACTTCACCAGCCTCGGCCCCATCAGCAATTACCGTAGGAGCCACGGAGAAATCCTCAAATAATGTTACCGATTTTTCTAATACTGGCTCTTGTTTAGATATTTTTGCGCCAGGAAGAGATATTCTTGCGGCCGGTCTCGGAAGGTCCAAACTGTTATTACTTACGGGCACGAGTCAGGCATCTCCGCATGTCGCCGGCGTGCTGGCATTAATAATTAGCAAAAACGGAAATATGAGTCCATCAATGATGGCAAAAGAATTGACGAGAATCTCAACAAAAGGTATCGTCAAAGGTTTAAAGTCAGACACGATAAACTTATTTTTGCGAGTTCCAAACTAGATTAGTATTACTTTCTGGTTCGTGATTTCGTTTGTCAATAATAAAAGTTTACCATTAGATAATTCTTTGATAGAATGTTATCCTATGAATATGGTAGTATAATATGCGCGGACACCTTCGGAGACTTTTTACCATTTATTTATTGTCATGCCCATGAACTTTTTATATTAGTTTATTATTTTTATTTTGTAAATAAATTATTACATTAGAACGAACTTATAAACGAAAGAAGTAAAGTTGACTTAAATGCTTGTACGAGCATAGTATATCACATGATTCGACGTAAAACTAATTAGGCAATGCAACTTTTTTTAATTATTTGCAGTTTCATATCTAATCCTAATAATTATGCTTGCCAAGAATCGACAATAATCAAGTTTAATTAATGAATGATCAATCACTATATTTAAAGTTCAGTACAAAATAAAAAAATAAAATTAGAATAACCAACAGCCCTTCTATAAAGAACTTACGCAAAACACTTCCTTGGTTTACAACATATAGCTTCCAAAGATAATGATAATTAGTAGTACCAGCCATTGGAGTCAGAGTCGAAGGTTGAGTCGACTCTGTAAAAATCAAGTAGTCGACTCCGGAATTTTTAAATGACTGATCCGTGACTGAGTCGCTGTTTGATATAATGTCATCATATTGAGAAATTCTCAATTAAATACAAGTTTCAAATCTTTAGTCGAATGGGATGGGATTATGACAACTTTCTCTTCTAGTTTATTATAAAATATTAAGATATTAATAATACAATTATGATCGCTAATTTCAAATAAGAGTCGCGATTCAGTCGACGGCAGACTGAGCCTACTCCAAAATTTGCCACGGCCGTAATACTAACAACAAAGCATTGCATCATAGTTTCTATCAATTGAACAAGGGTTCATCATATGGTAAAGAATGTTCTACATTTGTATCATATTCAATAGAATAATTTTCTGATGAGTTTACACCAATAAAATTGGTTCTTTGAATCATATGGGAGCGTTTCCAGTAAAATCACATTACGGATCATATGATTTACTATGCCTCATAACTTGATTTTACTGGAAACGTTCCCATATGATACTACAAAAAATAAATCAAAAATTACAGGATCACTTTAATGGTTTGCATAAAATGGTTTCCTTTTACAGATGGTGAATAATTAATAAATTTTTTTATAGGTTATTGTATTAAACTTTCATTGTTATTTTACGATTTGCAGTTGCAGGTGGTCTGTGCAATAAAAATTATTCTCGTTTTTCCAATATATGCAAAACATAATACAAGAGAAATTCTACAAAGTAAATACAAATAAGACATCAAAAATAATTTTATTTTTGAAAATATAATCATTACTTTTAATTATCACACATGATATGTTGTAATTGGGAAATTCGCAACTAGGACAAGTTTAGTTTATTATTAGTCCGGAAGGACTATATGGGAGCTAAGCTATTTAAATCAGGTTACGGAATCCTTCAACCAAAAATGATTCAAATTATCAACTCTATTATCTTTGTAACATTAAACATAAAATCTAAAATTAGGATTTTAAAAATGATCGTAGATTTGGTAATGATCGACATATGATACCATTATATAATGAATTTAATATAATTTCAAGTATTACAAAATATTAAATTCGCCTTATTAATTAAAATTTTGATTGGATAGAAATGTTTACTGTGGCGTTTGAATCGATACGTTGATTGGTCACTTTCGTTACACTTGTGTTCCGGACTTAACAACGGTTATTATTATAAAGGAAGTATTTCTTTCTTTTCCTTTAAAGGTCTAGGTGTGTCTTGAAATTTATTTACTACCTAACTTTATTATTATTTCACGGTAATATTTTATCTTTATGTAATCTATGATTCTATAGATGGAAAATACATAAAGACGAGATCTGAAACGCTAAGAGGCATTCATGTGGCATATTTGTGTTAGATTTAGGGAAACGATCTGATGTTTACCCCAATCCGACCCAGAATGTTTCTAACGTGTGGCCCCTTTGATAAAATCAAATTCTGGTTGTCTTTGCACACTTGAACTTCTTTCTTTGGGATGCCATTATGATGTTTTATTCCCCTATTCATTTGTTAGCACTTACAATACTTCTTTTTTTCCACCCCATATATTCCTATTAATTTTTCTTTCCTTTTAGATGACTGATATTTTTTCTATTGTCCTAAAATTTCAAGTACGTCCAATATTATATTGTAGTATTGTTGTACTCTTCTATTAATAGAACGTATACTATAATTGAATTAGAATATATCTCTAAAATTAAAGTAATGGAGCTATTGCTTTAGATTTCTTACTGCGTGATCACTTCAATTTCATAAAAGGAGAGGTTTCAGTTAGAATCATCCGAAGATTTCCGAATTTATTCAGAAAACAAGGAATAATTTATATGTATATCGCTTTTATTTATTTATTATTTAAAAAAAGATGATTTTATAAACAATATAATAATCAAAATTGTAAGAATACAAATATATAATAATTCAATAAATATAATTGTTTATAAAATAATTATACAAACAAGTGTTCAAATTAATAATATAATGAGTATTGACCTCCAGTAAGCATCATCGATAATCCATTCTTTTTTTGCTCAGTAAAATTAGTCAAAACCATACACGATACGAATTCTTTCGGAAGTAGCGGGAGTTCTCAAACCGTTTGCTTTTTTATTTGTCACAAACAATAACGAATTGTAAAACATTACGGAGATAAATGAGTACCCCCCAAAAATTAATTGAATAAAAAAAAATTTATACCGTAATATTACCACAAAGAATTTCACAACGTGTGACCTCACACTTACAGTATATTTCTTTGGGAAATAGTTTTAATTTTATATCATTATTTTATTTGAAATCAAAAATGTTATTATAAACAATACAGCAGCAAGTTTATCTGTATAGATATTAATAGACGTGCTTGCGAAGGTTTATCCAACAGAATAAAACCGTCTCGAGAAAATGCGAAAAAAATTTTGAAGAGGCATGAGCGTGCTGTGCTATTAACAATTTTCTTTATAATTGTATCCTAACAGAACAAATTAAAACGGCGTATGTTAATATA
Source organism: Funneliformis geosporum (assembly GCA_946474995.1). Taxonomy (NCBI): domain Eukaryota; kingdom Fungi; phylum Glomeromycota; class Glomeromycetes; order Glomerales; family Glomeraceae; genus Funneliformis; species Funneliformis geosporum. The sequence continues at coordinate 11,657 of CAMKVN010002076.1, forward strand.
GTAAATTTATCAGCAAATGGACTTTATAATAACACCATTTAGGATATGATTGGAAAAATTAATTTTACTACAAGAGACACTTACACGAAGTTGTAATTTGATCATACGAAATTAAGGACTGATTCATTAATATATTGGTAGTAAATTATGCAATTGATCTTGGGCAAATATTTACTGCTAAAGGTTCTAGTAATTAAATAACTACCTGGATTTAGTTAAGTAATAACACATTGGATATGTAACCGGCAGGCAGATTTTAATTTATGAATAAAATGATAAATTTGTTTGATATTGTTATTTTGCATTGAAATTATTTTTGAATTATTATAAGGTTTTCCCGCAAGATTTTAGAATCTTTACCTTAAGGAATGCTAAATATCCTAAACATAAATTGTTGGTGAACCTCCTTTATTTTTGGAAGTTCTGTATTTTTTTGCCTTTCGTGATGCTATTAATTTAACCCAGTATCACCACAAAAAAAATTTTCACCCACGTGTGAATTTTAACCGAATTATGGAACTTGATGTGACGAATAGCAGTGACAAATTGGATCCGAATAGTTACAGTATGAGTCTCGGCTGCAACTTGTAATATTTTGATATGGCATATCGATAATATAGAAAGAAATATAATATTTCCACTCTTTTAGCGCCTTAACCGGTTAATAACTGTTTAAGTTTAACTCAGGCCGGCACTACAAAACAAGCGAAATTTTGTAATCACAAAAAAATTTTAATTCTGCCCGAAAATTAAATTTTGGCCAGAGTTAAGATTAAAAATTAACGGTTCCAATCTCTACACTCTTTCATTTATTATTCTCCATATCTTTTAGGTGTAACTACCTTCCGTACAAATGTAAACAAGAGGGCCAGCTTGGTTTCAATGAAAAAACGGTAAAAGATAAAACTTCTTTATATTGAATTTATTAATTTCTTGACGGCGTCTTTAGTTCACTTGATACTTTATTATATGACATATGATATTATTTAATATCCTTAATTTATATAAATTCTTTTCCTATATAATAAGTTGTAGTTAAATCATTTTAAGTTGAGAACTAGACCAGGCGGGACTCACCTTACTTAAATTATACACTCATCATAATATCAATTCTGAATCTACGAACAGCAGTATTTGAGTGTATATTTTACACGTTTTATCAATCAATCTCAATTTTTGGTATAACATTATCCGCATTGTCCTCAAAAATTGCCGGTAACAAGTCAACTGACTATCCCGCATAAAAATATAAATATTTTTTGGCGTTAAGTAATAAGTTAGCAAAAAGATTAAAAGTTTATTTATAATAGCGACTTACATTCAAGTCCAAAGCTTGTATATTTTCGTTTCTTTATTGACTTTAACTTTCCATTGTCCAAGAATGAATGATGTGAATGATGTCCATTAATTATTGTATCTTTATCCTTATCTAACATACTTCTTATCAGAGTTACACTACGAGTATAATTACCATCAAATCTGCCTCCTAAACTTTCTACTTTACATAAAACTTTTTTCGATAATATGCACAAATACTAAAGCTTTTACCCTGTGAGATTCTGCATAGAAGCATGACAAATCTATTATCTTCATATTGATGCATTTGTTTCCTAATCCAAAAGTTCTGTGCAATGCAAGAGGCTTAAATAAAAAGATTATTTTTTTTGTAAAAAAAAAGTCGATTAAAAATTTTTCCCAAAAATTTACCATGACCTCTGATCCTAGATTCATTTTCGAATATATAATATGATTTTTACTCTTTCTCTATTTTCTCTATTTTTAATTGTTCATCCTTTTCATCATCTTAAGCATTTCAAAAAAGGTTCAACTTTTAAAAAATATATAAAAAATAAAATATTCATAATTTTTATCAAATTATATATTTTATGATAAGCATAATTATGATATAAATATAATATAAAAATTATTATTTGTCTTTTCTTTTTGCAATTAAAATATTTATTTATTTAGCATTTTTTAGTTTAGAATTTATTATGATCTTTATTATTAAATATAAATTATATAAAAATATATATTTGATAATGTTTTAAGATAAAACTTTGATTTATTTTATTTTATATTATTAAATTTATATTTTCTTTATATTTATTTTTACTTTTTTTTTTTTATCTCAAATCACTGGTCAAAATGGGTCCAAATCAAGCTAAAAATCAAATAAATGATTAATAGATGATTTATGGCTTATTTATAGCTAATTTACATTAATTCTGGTTGACAAAATAAAAGTCAATCAAAATAATCAATCAGTCATCAATCGGCTTTTTAAAATCAGCTTAAAATACCTAAATTCAGCTATAAATCAACCTAAAATCAGCTTAAGCAAATTGAAACTAATAATAACAAATTTAAATTTTATTAATTTTATAATTTATTATTTCTTACATAATTTCTATTATTTTAGCATAATTATTAAATTTGATTTTTTTAAAAGAAAATAAGAAAATAAAGGAATAATTTAAAAATTTAATTCAAAAATCCATTTTCAATTGACTTACATAAGATATATTTAAAAAAATAAAGTAAAATAAAAGAATAAATTAAAATTTCATTTTAAAATCACCTTTGATTGACTTATTATTATGTATTCCTAAAAAATATAAAGAAAAATAAAGAAAAAGTTAAAAAATCCACACAAAAGTCACTTCTGATTTACTTAATTTAATTATAAAATGATAATTTTTCAAAAAAAAAGGAAATAATAAATTTTCATATAAAAGCTTTTGATTTATTTACCAAAATAATAATTCTCTAAAAAATAAAGAAAAATAAAAGGAACAGTAAAATTTCATCCAAAAATCACCTCTAATTTTAATTACCTTAATGTATTTCTAACGAAAGTAAATAAAATATAAAGAAGAAACCACTTAAAAAATCATCAAAAATCACTTCTGATTTACTTACCTAGTATATTCCTAAAAAAATAAAGAAAAATAAGAAAAAACAGATTAAAAACTATACAAAAATCACTTCTGAATGCTTATCTTAGTTTCAAAAAGATAATTTTCCTAAAAAAAAAAGAAATATAAAGAAAAAAGAGTTAAAAATCATCTTAAAGTCACTTTCAAATGCTTATATTAGTTTTGATAAGAGAATTTCTTTAAAAAATATAAAGAAAAAAAGATAATATAGTCAACTCTTTCTACAACGAATTTTAATATAACGAATTTTACAATATAACGGATTTTCAGTGTCAGACAGATTTTTAAATATAAAAAAACCTATATCAAATTTAGTAATTAAAAATTCGTACTACATTTAACAAATTAAAGTCAGAAAAATTTATATATAAAATGACTCTTTTTATAATGAATTTTCTCTATAACGAATTTTTTTTTTGATACAACGAAGTTTTGCTTAAAATGAATTTTACTAGATTTATGTGTA
>CAMKVN010002077.1:0-15059 GCA_946474995.1 Funneliformis geosporum
TGAATTTCAGATTCATTTTTTCTGTATTATTAAATAGAATAGAATAATTATTTTGGCTTGATTTGTTTATTATTATAAGTTAGAAATAATATTAAAAAATAACATATTACCTTCATTTGTTTCAATACGAGGGCGTTTATTTTTTCTTTTATTATTATTCATATTATCAATATAAAGAGTATTTCGAATTTTTTCACCAATTTTAGAACACACTTCTTTAAGATGTTTTAACATATTAGCATTTTCTCAGAGCAATATTTGCATGTTGCTTCATGGTGAGAGCTATTAAGCAATTGGCCTTCAATAAAGTGAAGCCAAATTGGGCTTTTTTTTCTACCCTGTTTTTTGGCGGCATTTTTCAATAGACACGATACGAGAAATAGATATATTTGATTATATTATTAATAATTAATATAATTAATAAGTACTTATCGTTATTAATTACTTATTAATTAAGATTAATATTTAAAAATTTAAAAAGTCCCATCACTAAGAATGCAATACAAACATGTATGGTGTGATGACCATACATAAACGTACGTGATCATTCATACATATACATATACATACATACATAGCAACATAAAGAAGATTTTGAGTTAACACAAAAATGAGCGAAGAGTTTCCTGTCACACATGCATGCATATTTAACTCCGATTAGTATATATATGGATTAGTAATTTTATATAACCAAAAGTGGCATGACAACATTCTAGAATCGTTTTTGACCCATAAAAAAACACGATCAACATGGTGTGTGTTTCACTAATTCCGCCAAAAATATCGTGTGTAAGTTAAAAAAAAAAAACTTTTTTGAATGTGTTCGTTCATTATTTGAATTATTTGATTACCAAAAACATGCAAATGTGTTCAGATTATTTTTATTTCATGATATTATTAAATATTGATTATGTACAAATTTTACACTAAACCATAATGCCAATTGTGCAATTTAATTTAGTTTATGATAAGTTTTGTTTGAAGAAACAAGAGGCTCAATATCGGTACCAGACCTTAATTGTTGCTTTATTTTCTTAATTACGCGAGAAATTCCTATAAAAAAAAAAATTTTATTTTACTCCTTCAACAACAATTACCCAATTGTTTTTTTTTTTTAAAAAAAAAAAGACTTACTTTGCTTTGACACTTTCGGCTCATTGACCTTGTTGTTTTTATGCCGTCGATACAAGTCGTCATCGGCATCAGTTATCACAGGAATATCTTTCATGTGTTTTCTGACATAGTTCAAAACAGGACTTTTTAATAGGATTTTTGATTTTTTGGAAGGGGAAGCAACCAAGATTATATCGGGTTTAACGGATTTACAAATATTTACTAATGCTTCGCGTACATCTCCTTTTGCAATAATCACATTACTTGTAATCTATAAAAGTTAATCACGTTTTTGTTTTAATATTTACACAAGAAAAAAATGTTTTGATGGCGCGATGATACAAAACGATACAAAGCAAACTTACATTTTTTCGGGTTAATTCACAAGAAATAACCTTTAATAAATTGTTGGCTCGTTCTTGCTCATTATTAATATAATTTTGATATTCATCGTCCAATGAATTGAAGTCAGTATTTGGATAATAACCTAAACCGAATGCCCACATATCGTTTGTGGGGTAATATAGTTTTGGTGTATTGATGACTGAAACTAAGTATACGTGGTCCAAGTTGGGTCGAAGAATGTTTGAAAGTGCCCACTCATAAAAATGCTGAGACTTTGTTATTGAATTTGGATTGTAAGATAAAAAAACTTTGCGACGACAATAATCATCACCAATGAGTTCCTTTTCTAACGACATGATTGGAAGGGTAATTATGAAATTTATGAAAGCTGAAATCGAAGCTGAAAGAAAAATGAAAGAGAAAAAAAAAGAGGATATTTATATCTATTTTTGGCACACCCTATAAATTGGGTTAGTGCGTGAAAAAAATTTTCTACACGTGAAAATACAATCGTGGGTTTTATTTTTATTAGAAAAACAAGATAACAACATGCATAACGTAATAAGCCAGAGGCTTAAAAAAGTGAAATAATTTATTTATTTAAAAGAGGAAAATTCGTTTCAAAATAAAATTTTATAAATAAGAAAACAAAGAAACTTCGCGTACTGATCTATTTTTAGCCGGACTCCGATTTCCAATTTTATATATTTGGCAAGTGATTGACTAAAAGATAAAGAAAAAGAATTTTTTTTTGCACTAAAGGGGTTTTACCCAAAAAATTATTTACAATGAACATAGTATATGTATATATTTTTTTTTGTTGGTGTACATACAGTAAATGTATATATATTTTTTTTTCGTTGGTCTGTCGGGTATTTTCCAATATTTCTGTTCCCGGTAGGTTGTTATTGGCAAATTCTCTCCCTTGAATAAAATTTGCGTTCATTATTTTCGCGAAATTCTCCTTCGCGTTGTTTCGGTTTTGAAAATATAAACGAACAATTTCTCTTTGAATAGGTAGGATATTGGAATAAAGATTGGCCGATTTTGAGACAAATTAATTCCCGGAACGTTCTTTGACGAGCAATATTCAACCTGTCACAAAATTAAAACTATGAAGTGATAGACGTTTAAAATTTCTAATTTTTAGGAACTTGCCATTTGTATTGTATTTCAATTTAACTAATGGTATTACAATTTCATTGTATTGAACTAATAGTAAGAGATCATCGAAATCTGATTAAGTAATATTGGTAATGGTTTTTTATTCGGTTACGGTTATAGCCAGCCACACATGAAATCATGCATTAATTAAATTTTTTTTTTCCTTTCCTCTCCCTGTAAAAGTTCGCATTTATAAGAAACTTTTTGTTAAAAAAAATGCATCTTTATCATCCATTATCACATCATTATATCCTTGTTCAAGTGTTTGGATATTTAAAAAATCAACGAGACATTTATAATTGTACGCTAGTTAATACGCAGTGGAATATTTCGGCGTCACCATTCTTATATCGTGCGCCAAAATTCACTAGTCGGGCAACATTCTCATCTTCATTAACAAAATATTTACAAACCATAAGGAGTGCCAAAGATGAGCAAACGTTTCAACCATATCATGAAATGGTACGTGAATGGAACCTTAAATATATTAAATATGTTAGCGTAGCTTATGATGTAGCGAATTATTGTCCAAATATTGAAAAACTTGGTTGTAATAATGAAGGATTTCTTCTAGGTGATAATATGAATATAAAAAATTTATTAAATTCTTGGACCAGATTAAAATCCATCGCATTGTATCATAATTGTGGAACAGACTTGATTCTTGAGGCCATTAAAATGAATTGCGGTCGCTTAGAAGAATTAATCTTATGTAATTGTCCCGTAACTGATATTGGATTAATCCAAGTTTTCAAGACTATTAGAGGATTAAAATTTTTAAGATTTAATCAATGTCATGAAATTTCAAATCAAAGTTTAACGATGATGTCGGAATATTGTGATTCGTTAGTCAGGTTGGAATTGATCAATTGTAATAGATTAAATGATAATGGAATATTAGCACTTGCAAATTCAACTCATCTTGCGACTAATTTACGTTCACTTTATCTTGAAGCATTAAATATCAATCAACGTTCTTTATTAGTTTTAGCTAGAAATATTATGAATTTACGAGAATTATATTTGAGAATCTTTGAATCCTTCGGTGATGAAGTCATTACTGCTTTTAATTGTTTGGAACAATTAACGTTACATTGTCCTAGAATTATTGGTTGGAGTATCAAAGAAGCCATAGTAATAAGGGAATTGTCCCTATTTATGTCAAATATTCAATTGCAAGAATTGAATGCTATTTGCAATACTTGTCATCTCCTTGAAAAGTTTACCTTGGATGTTAAACAAATCGTCGCAATTTCTTTTATTTCCATGAATAGGGTAAGTTTTAACCAAGTTTTTGGGGGATTTCATCATTTAAATAAAATTTTCTTGCTAAATTTTTTTTTTCCCCTTTAGGATATTATAAAAGTACTCTCCAAACTAAAATATCTTAGATCGTTAGCTTTATTTTGCGGTATAATTTTTACCAATTCCGAAATTTATGAATTAAAAACCAATTGCATCAGGTTGACACAAATTAATTGTTAAATTATCTTAATCTTCTAAAGTTGATTTGTTGTTTTTAAAAAACAATAAAAGTTGCATGCTTTTACAATCTTGCCTCAGAAATGTTCTTAACTTTTATAACATCGCGAAACGGAATTATATTATTTATTTTAATACTAATGTATCACATGATCCTGAGACCATTTTGTCTGGAAATGGCAACCTTTTATTTATATTTTACGGAGTACAAATTGTTATTCCTTTATTTTTGTTGAGCCCAATGACTTTCTCACGCTTCATTTCTGCAAAAATCTAATTCGTTATAAAATAACCACAATCAATTTCCAAATTAATTAAACTCTTTATTTTAAGAAAGGAGTATTATTTATTTTATTAGTGCAATGAAATATTAAAACACTTTTCCATGAACTTAAGTATCAATTTTATTTTATTTTATTTTTTTTAAAAAAAAAAAACCCTATATTAACAAAAAAAATGTCTCAAATTCATTTATCACAATCTTCATTTGAAGAGACGTGTGAAGAACTTGATACGTTATTGCTTTCTCGTTATTCATCAACGTCAATTGATAATCCCACCTCCTCTTCTTCCTCTTCTCCAACTTCGTCTCCAAATTCATCAGCTTCATCATTTCGTGCGTACACTTCACCAAAAATTCCGACAAGAATAATAGAATTTTATAAAGAACAACACGAAAAACAAACCGTATCTAATGTAATTGAAAAACGATCAAAGTTTTCTTTGCTTAATAATGCAAAATTATGCGTTTGGGAAGCGTTGGAATTATTAAATACCTTGGTTGACAACTCGGATCCTGATACGCAACTTTCCCAAATCGAACATTGTTTACAGACCGCCGAATCTTTAAGGAAGGATGGTCAACCTAGATGGTTAATTTTAACTGGTAAGTAAAATTCCAAAACAAATGCTAAATGATTTTCCCATTGCTACCGTGTAAAGTCACGTGAACCATTTTTTTTTTTTAAAGGATTGATACACGATTTAGGAAAACTCTTGTTTTTCTATGGAGCCGAAGGACAATGGGATGTGGTTGGAGGTAATTTTCATCGTTCCAACTTTTCCATGAAAATAAAATTAATAGCGATGGTTTAACTTATGTCATATGACTTGCATTCATAGACACATTTCCTGTTGGATGCAGATTCTCTCCATCGATAATTTTTCCAGAGTTTTTCAAGAACAATCCTGATTATAACAATCCAAAATATAACACATTATACGGGATTTACGAACCGAATTGTGGCTTGGATAACGTGTTAATGTCTTATGGTCACGACGAATACATGTATCAAGTTGTAAAAGTAAGAATTTTAACTTTAGCGTTTCTTTCGTTCATGGAGTAGAAATAAATGACTCAAACGACTAAACATTTTTTTAAAAAAAAATAATTCATAATAATAGAATTATTTACCGGCAGAAGCCAGTTATATAATTAGGTATCACTCATTTTATGCACAACATCGTGAAAATGCCTATACGCATTTAATGAATGAAACCGATCATGAAATGATGAAATGTGTCAAAATCTTTAATCCTTATGACTTGTACTCGAAAAGTGATCAATCCCCTAACGTTCAAGAATTAAAACCTTACTACCTTGAATTAATTCGTGAATATTTCCCTGAAAAAATTTGTTGGTAAAATGATAACCGGGGAAAAAAAGAAAATATTATGAAATATATATTACATTTTAAATTCATTTTTTTTTCTTTAATGATACCGTATATATTTATTGAGACGTCCGACCACCTCCTTCATTCAATAAATGTACCATCAATATGATCTGTCACCATTGTGTATCTATTTTATTTCCAAGGTATTACTATTTTGATAAAAGTTCACTTGTAATTTCGGCAGTCATAATAATCAGAAAATTTTGTGTTGAAAGAAATTTTTCTTCAAGGCTTAAAAATGGTTAAAATTTACGTAATATAACATTATCAGTGACGCCAACATATTTATACCTATTAAAAGGGTTTTATTTTTATTTATATTTATATTTTCCCCTTATATCCCCCTTTCTCTTAATCTTTTTTTTTCCTACATGCGCGTACTGTATGTAATGATCATAGTTACCAAAATTGTGTTTATAATATATTAACGACAAACTACCCTCTCTATCGATTAAATAAATACCTTCTTTATTTACAACTCCCTGATATCGATGCACAACTTTTAAGAAATTTATGATTAATTAATATATTGTCCCCTCAATTAAATGCATTTCGTGTGACACGCGCATTTTCTTTTTATTAGGATTTAGGCACATTCTTGTTTTTAGAAGCAGATGATTGACAATGGTTTCTTTTTTCCAACACAACATACGGTATATTCGTTAAATCATTAACACATTATCGGTCTTTTACATACAGTACAATCGAAAGGTGACAATCCCAGACGTTCAAGAACTAAAACATTTGTTGATAACAAGAGTAGTGGAGGTGAGAAAGTAAAGGATGCGATTATTTCACCATTTCTTTCATAATAATTGGCGCAGTCGGCGTAAGACAGATTACCTAATACTGTATATATAAATATATACAGTACTATCTGCAAATCGAGTAACCAAAATTATATTTTTTATTGTACTGTACAATGAAAAAATTATATCGATCAAAAAAAAAAATTATCTTTGAAACTCTAATAATCATGTCAACTGAAACGAAGGCGGACGCTTTCCGAGAAAGAATTATATTAAACGTGGGGGGCATAAAATATGAAACATTTCGTTCTACATTGATAGCTTATCCGGAAACATATTTAGGTACAATGTTTGCAGACAGGAATCGGGAATTATTACGTCCAACAAATGAAAATGAATATTTCATAGATAGAGATGGTGAATTATTTAGGTATATTTTACAGTATTATCGTACAGGGAAAATTCATTTCCCTCCTTCTAAAGATAATAAATATTCTCAAGAGGAAATCTGTACAGAAATCGATTTCTTTCAACTTCCCATTTTCCTGCATACTCAACAAATAAAATTAACGTTGTCACAAAGAGCACAAAAGGCGTCGGCGAAAAAGGTAGATGAATTTGTAAATGCTTTAATACAATGTATTAACGAAGCAATGGAATGCTTTGAAATTGCAATTCCATTCTCATTGCATCGCATAGTACCAAAAGATTATGAGACTTATTGGGATGAATATGAAAAATTGGCTCCATACATTAAACATATTAGGCCTTATTGTGGTGTAGGTTATGATATTTTAGAAAGATTCAATAAAGAAATTGGTAATTTTCTTAAAAAAGAACTTGGCGCGGAATTAGGTTGGATAGTTGAGAAACATTACAATGATGTTGCTAAGATGGATTATTATAGGGTTAATATAACTTTAGCCGAAGACTTCTATGATACGAAAAAAATTTTACACTATAGTGATCTTTTAGAATGAACAAATGAACCTTTTAATATTAGTCGATTAAAATTTCTCCTTGACTTTTTTTTTCCTCTTAGAGACCCTTTGAACGATCATTACGCCAAACGTAGATGAACTCGACAAATTTTTTTTTTTTAATTTTTTTTTTAATAGATCTAGACCATCTAATTCTGTACTTTTCCAGTCGTTTTGTTTCTAAAATTTCTAAACTTTTTTCTGATCGAATTTTTCGTAACCATAAAATCGATTTTTTTTTGGATATCTGATTGTTTTCAATCTTTTTTTTTATGAAATTTCCTAAATACTGGACTTTGATCTTTCTGACTCTTAACCAAATTCTATAAGATTTTTTCCTTTCGCTGGTCTCTCTACAGGGATTTCCCATAACTTTTTTTCTCTTGGCTTTGAGTGACTTGATTAACAAACTGACCATCTCGGAGGATCACATCATCTTTGACGACAAACCTTTAGGGATGGCAGGCATGGTTCCTCATTATCGAAGATACTAAATCGCTCTCATATTTTTGACAATATTCAAATAAACTCAACAATTACGTTGTTAAACGTTTCTAAAGAAATAATGAAACACCCAACTCAGAGACAAATCCGATTATAGATTAAGGCCCAGATAGAACCTACAAATAAATGCCATTATGTAAATTGTATCTAGGCAATTAAAATCATTACGTGAAAATCTTTCGATCAATTAGGATATATCTCTAGAGACCGACTTAACACTCTTGTTTTCCATCGAAAATGGTAAAACCATTAAATCAAAGAAGAACCTGACCTTTTGTTTTGGTTTAAGCACTTACCTGTCCATCGCCTAAAGAAAGAACATTCATTTCACATTCTAGATTTACTGTATTTATCCAAGAAAGTATTCGTATATTAAATATCCTATTTTATTTATTTTTTGTCGAATCTTAACGAAACTTTTTCAAAAGTTGGGTTCAATCCTCTCAATCTTCCATCTCTAATTACAATATCTTACGTAAACCAGAGGTAGGGATAGCTAGACAATTTTGAATAATGCCATTAATTATTTGTCTTAGTAATTAATCTCGACTAAAAAAAAAATAATAAAAAAGAAAACTTCCCCTCCTTTTTAGAATGTGTCAATTATATATTTGGCTGAAATTCTTGCACAATATCATTACAATAATCAACAATTTATAAGCTCGCCTGATCTAAGATAATAAAAGTTAAAAAAATATATGGATATGCTTTTTTGAAAAAACATTTGATTTGATTCATTTGGATCGTGTGAATATTACCATAAATTTATCACCAGTTCTTGATTCAAACATGTTTAACATTAATCAGCCCAAAACTCTTCCTGATTTGGTGGTATTGTTAAAAAATTCTCATTGGTTATCAAATAATAATGTCGATTTTATTTCCATTTTGGAATGGACCCTTAAAACGTTCATTGTTTCTATTGATAACCCCAAAATATTCTCTTGTTTATAGACAAGAATATAAATGGATTAACAATTACTGCGGATCAAAATTATGTAAATCCAATCTAAAAAGAACATATTATCATATGACGATCTGCAAGAAAAAAAAAAGCCAGCATTAAATTGTTTTCATTCGTCAGAAATGCTGTAAGAAAAAGGTCATGAACTTTATATTTCCATATCTATAAATAAGAAACAAATTTTCTTAATTTTAAATTCACATCTTAAAATTTGATCCTTTTTCTTATGACTGAAAAAAATTAAAAGTAAATTTGAATAGATATACTAAAACTATGGCTGGTACCACTATAGCATTTATGATTTGTTCAACCATTTACTCTTTAGTAGAATTGTATATAAGATCATCATGTTGGAATTCGATGATGTTTTGTCACTTTGTAATTATATTAAACATTTGATTGCTACCGTTATCATCATTTTCAAATTACTAAATCATGATCCCCCCCTTTTTTTAGACAAAATGTAATGACATGATTAAAATTGTATATAAGTATGAGATCCATGATGACGTTGCCGGTTATAAGGTCTCGGAGCATAATGAATTTTATTTAAAAGCTGATCAACAAGGTATTTTATTTTTTAAAAAGAATCTATTTATTCTTTGATTTGAAACTTAACATTATGATTGTTTCAAAGTAGACGAATGCATATCATGTGATCTGGTTGACAATGATTTAATAAATGATTTCGACAAAAATGAAGAAAATATTGTTTATAGTGATGAAAATTTTGATACTTCTTTCCAAACGGATGATGAGATCATCGTATCTCCTTTCGTTGCTAGTTGCCTTGAAAGTAAAAAATTCAAGCCTTCTTTTAAAAAATGCTTCTATTTCATTGAAATGGATGGTGCAAAAAAGATTGGTGCGAGAAAACCCAAGAAAATTTCTCATTCAAAGAAAGACCCTCGGTTTGATTGGTGTAAGTAGTAGTATCTTTTAAATTTTTCCATATTGGTGATTTTTCTTTTTTCCCACTCCTAAAGGCATTTATGAATCTTTTTTAGACGGAAAGGATATCACAATTCGCCCATGCCCTGACAAATATAAAAATCCATGGTGGACACGAGTTGAACCGGCTAAATATTAAATATAAATACATGTATTTTCCTTATTCGTTTTATATATTACATCTTTGCTTATTTATATATTTTTTTAACCATATACAATTCTTTAATTATAAATTTTTACCTTTCCAAATCAAGGACAAAATCGAATTTTCTAAATAAAACCTGTAAAGTCTTTTTTATTCTAATTAATATAATATATTTCTTTTTTTAATTAGTTTTGTATAAAAAATTTTGTAAAAATTGTGCGTGTTGACCTTTCATTTATTTTTATTTATAAATAAAAAATGCTTTGTTTGAAATATATATAAAATTCGCGTAGTCAAAAAGTAAAACTTCATTGTTAATGGATTGTTAAATACCATTCAAAGTCCATTAATAAGAGTAAAAAAATGCCGGGTTACTCAAAAGGCAGTGATCGAAAGAATAAACCTCCAGGTTCCAAAAAAATACTAATTATTTAAGGAAAATTACCTAACGAATTTTTCCAATAAAAGAAATAGTTAAAAGTACTCGCTTGACCCTGATCAATAGAATCGTAGTATTAAGATACTGAATTTGTTAGATTATATTAGTAAAGTGAATAATAGCGAAAATCGAAACAAATTGACTTTTTTAAAAAAAACTGTTTCTTAAACATGTAATGTTTTCGTAAATTTTTAATTTTTACACGTCATCAATATACTATAAACTAGCAATTCTAACCCGGGGGGACGTATATTAGATGTTAAAAACATATAAAAAAATAAATATGAAAAGATTAACGTTAAAATTAATATTAATGTGTTGATTAGTTGATTAACTCGTAATTTATATAAATTTACAAATGTCCTAACCCAAACTCGTTGAAAAATAATCTAAAACTAACCTAAACCTATCTCTAATCACTAATCCTAATCTTAATCCTAATCCCCAATCCCTAATCCTAACTCTAACTCGGCAGTTGTTGATTAAATTCAACTACTTAATTTAACAGTTTACAATAAGAATGTATGAAATGATTAAGATTTTGCCACAAAGTGACAAATTTCTAACAAATTCATATATTACTTATTTATAATGTATATACAAAATCAATTTAAATAAATATTATAATTACAAATAAAATATATATAAATTTTAAATTAAAGAATTTCTTTATATATAATATTTTTAGTATATACTTCTGATTTACTAGCTAAAGCAGTTTATTATTATTTATAAGAATACTAGAATAGTAATATTTGATCTTAATGCCTTATTAATGGTTTTAGCAAAAACTAAATAAATTGAAAATTAGTAATAAATTTGAATTAAGATTTCTGCAGCTATTACATACTGCAATTCAATTTGATATTTGAACATATGATTTGAAAATCAAATCCAATACTAATACAAATTTATATTTGATTCAATTTGATCAAATTCAAATCAAATATTCAAATATTTAATTTGATTTGAATTAATAGTAAAATTATCTCTAAAGCTTCAGAGATGGTATTTACTAAGAAAACTATAGTAAAAAGTGTCTTCACAGCTTTAAAAATGCATATTATACTATGAAAATATAGTAGAAAATGCCTCCACAAATTCAAAGATGTTACTTTACTAAGAAAAATATAGCAAAAATATTTTTATAATTTTGAAGACATTATTTTACTAAGTAACTAAAGCTAAAAATGCCTACGCAGCTTCAGTGACATTTTTTACTAAGAAACCTAGTAAAAAATGCATCTGTAACTTCAGAAATATTTTTATTAATAAAATAGTTTTAAAGTTACAATAGTGATTATTACTAAGTCTTCTTAACAAACCTAAAACGTGATAGCAGTTATTACTAAGTTTTCTTAGTAAAATTAAAGTTGTAATATCGATTATTACTAAGTTTTCTTAATAAATCTGAAGTGCAATAGCTAAAGATGGTTTACATAATTATTTTTAAAATTTTAACTAGTTGCAACTTAAGTTACAACACTTTGAGTTGCAACATTTTATGAATTTTTATATTAAAATAAATTTACAAGGAGTTGTAACCAAGTTGTAACTTCTTAATTATGGTGCTCATCTTTAGCAATGACGGTTATTACTAAGTTTCTTAATAAAACTAAAGATGCAATAGTAGTTATTAATAAGTTTTCTTAGTAAAACTAAGGTATAATATCGGTTATTACTAAGTTTTCTTAGTAAAATTGAAGTTGCAATTAGTGTTTTCAAAAAATTCGATTCAATCTGAATTCGATCTGGTTCTGATGAATCAGATTTATCAGATTCGAATCAGATTCAGATCTGGATTTTGATTTAATTTAATCTGTCAGATCCAGATCAGATTAAGATTTAGATTTGATTCAATCTGACAGATTCAGATTTGGATTCATATCCGATTTATTGGATTTGAAATAAAAAATGCCACCCTGAAGTTAGATGCAGCATTTATTATTAAAAAATGTAATTTTAATAATAAAATGCTGCCCAAAAAGTCAGACATAGTATTTATTATTAAAAAAATTTAATTTTTAATAATAAAATGCCATCTGAAAGTCAGACATAGCATTTATTATTAAAAAATTAATAAAAATGAATTTTTAATAACAAAATGCTATTCCAAAAGTCAGACGCAGTATTTATTAATAAAAAATTTGATTTTTATTAATTTTTTATATTAAAATACTACCCCGAAAGTCAGACATGACATTTATTATTAAAAAATTTCATTTTTAATAATTTTTAATATTTAAATGCTGCCCGAAAGTCAGACACAGCATTTATTATTAAAAAATTTCATTTTTAATATTTTTAATATTTAAATGCCATCCTGAAAGTCAGATGCAGCATTTATTATTTAAAATTAACTTTTTATAAAATTTTAATAACAAAATGCCATTCTAAAGTCAAACGCAATATTTATTATTAATAAAATTAATTTTTAATAATAAAATGCCGCCCCAAAAATCAGTTGCGTCATTTATTCATAAAAAAATTAATTTTATATTAAAATGTCATCCCAAAAGTCGGAGGTGGCATTTATCAATAAAAAATTAATTTTATTAATTTTTATAACAAAATGCTATCCCAAAAGTCGAATGCGGCATTTATTATTAAAAAAATTTAAATTTTAATAATAAAATGCTGCCTGAAAGTCAAACATGGCATTTATTATTAAAAAATTAATTTTTATTAATTTTTAATAGCATATGCCATCTCGAAAATCAGACGTGGCATTTATTATTAAAAAAAATTAATGTTTAATAATAAAATGCTACCCTAAAAGTCAAATGCGGTATTTATTAATAAAAAAATTAATTTTTATTAATTTTTTATATTAAAATACTACTCCAAAAGTCGG
Source organism: Funneliformis geosporum (assembly GCA_946474995.1). Taxonomy (NCBI): domain Eukaryota; kingdom Fungi; phylum Glomeromycota; class Glomeromycetes; order Glomerales; family Glomeraceae; genus Funneliformis; species Funneliformis geosporum. The sequence goes on from CAMKVN010002077.1 coordinate 13,367, forward strand.
ACGCAGCATTTATTATTAAAAAATTAATTTTTAATAAATTTTATTAATTTTTAATATTAAAATATTATCCCAAAAGTCAGACGTGACATTTATTATTAAAAATTTTCATTTGTAATAATTTTTAATATTTAAAATCTGCCTGAAAGTCAGACGCGGTATTTATTATTAAAAAAAATAATTTTTATTAATTTTTTATATAAAAATGCCACCCAAAAGTTAGACGCAGCATTTATTAATAAAAAATTAATTTTTTATTAATTTTTAATAACAAAATGCCGTCCCAAAAGTCAAACAGGCATTTATTATTAAAAAAAATTAATTTTTAATAATAAAATACCGATTCAAACATCGGAAGCGAATTTTTGTTAAAAAAATAACAAAATTGTTGTTTTTTAACATTAAAACGCTGTTCTGAATGTCAGAGACAGATTTTTGTTAAAAAAAATAACAAATTGTTGTTTTTTAATATTAAAACACCGTTCCAAATATCAGAAGCTGATTTTTGTTAAAAAAATAACAAAATTGTTATTTTTAATATTAAAACACTGTTCCAAATGTCAAAGGTGAATTTTTGTTAAAAAAACAACAATTTTGTTATTTTTTAAACATTAAAACACATTTATGTCGGAGGTGGATTTTTGTTAAAAAAACAACAATTTTGTTATTTTTTAACATTAAAATGCTGTTCTGAATAGCAAAAATGGATTTTGTTAAAAAAATATTTTGATCTATTGGATACGGATTTGTCAGATTCAGATACGAATTCAGATTCAAATTTGTCGAATTTGAATCAAATCAGATTCAGTTTTGTCAAATTCAGATCGAATCAAATTCAATTTTTTTGGATTCAGATTGAATCGAATTTTGCCTAAATCTGATCTGATCCGATCTGTGCAGAATACTAGTTGCAATAATAGATTATTACTAAGTTTTCTTAGTAAAACTGAAGTTACAAAGTTGTTTTACTAAGTTTTTCTTAATAAAAATTAGCTGTTATTAAACTTACTTTGTAAAAATTATCTTTAAAATTTTTATAGTGCATATTATTAATTAAAATAAAGTTATTTCTAAAGTTTTAATATATTATTACAAAAATCAAAAAAAAAATTATATTTGATTTAATTCAATCAAATATTTAAGTTCAATTCAATTTATTTTATTTCAATTAGAAAAAATCAAATCAAATTCAAATTGCTTCAATATTTGATTTGATTCTATTTTAAGGAATCCTATTGATACTATTACAAAATCTTTTTTTTGAATTAATATTTCTTTAGAGCAAAATAGAAATTCCAACTTTGTAAAGTAATATTATAAGCTGATTTATAAAACAAGCTACAAAATTAATTTACTAGATAATCAATATAATTGAATTTATAAAACAATCTATGAAAGTGATTTACTAAATGATTTGTAAAATAATCTATATATATAATAATAAAAAAAATTAATATATTAGATATGTTATATATGCCACTTTGGGGGTTCTGGTGCAGATTGCCTAAATAGACCTCCAAACCCTGCCTACGAATCAAATTTGCTATATCGATTTCCAATATTAAATTCAATCCTCTAGCGTCTTTTAACTCTATTATAGATGATGATATCGAATTTGGCTAGGAATTAGCCTGTCTGATACCAGGAAGTATACTGTTTGATATAACCATTCTAGCCTGTTTTTAATCCCAAATAA
>CAMKVN010002078.1:0-15059 GCA_946474995.1 Funneliformis geosporum
AACATATTTAAATTATATTTTAGTATGTAGTACTTATATTATTTATTTATATAGACACATTATAAACGTCCATCTATGATGTAATCTGCAACATTAGCAACAACAATTAATTCTACAGCTGTTCTCTCCTTTCTTTCTACCATGGGCAAATTAGAAACTTACATTTTCTAAACGAAGCATAGTATACACACAAATCGTCTGCAGCAGTTGCTCCAAAGGTTGATTTTGTTGCTGCTAAAAATTCAACAGCTTCAAAACAAATATAACATCATGGTTTCGACGGAGTCATTAGAAAAAAATAAATAATCATCAGAAAAAGAATTTACTATTAATAATATTGGTAACGTCTTTGAATTCTCCAGTCACCACATTCTTTTTATAATTCAGTTAATGGAATCGCTTATTTTCCCTTTCCAACACTCAAATTTTTAAAACCACTCTTTTTAAAATCTGTGGATAGTTCGGAATAAATTGTCAAATCTATGCTTTTTCTATACTATTCTATATTATCTTTCTGCAACCGATAAAGTAACTAATGTTAGGGACTACAGGTTCGTGCTCCCTCTGATTTTCACTTCGTTTCATTACTGTTCAAATTTTCTAATTCCTACCACTTTCTGTTTTGGAGTAGTTCATAGTGATGAAACTCTATATTTTAAAAATTCCTGCTATGCAACAGCAATATCAATAGAATGCAACAACTATTATAGAATCAGGAACAAGAGCAGGAAAAACGAAAACACAAAACAAGACAACCAATAATAATGGTGCAAGAACAAGATCATAGTGCATAGAGGAGTCGCATATGTAAGCTGTATGAAGCGTGATATTGCCAGGAAGTCAGAATCCAGTAAACGATTTATGTGCTATCAGACATGGCAAATTCTGGAGCAAATTTGACAACAAATTAGACCAGAACAAATACAAGAGATAGGCATGCAATCGCAGCAACAAATATACCGCAGAAAAAAATCTCTATTTTAAAAAAATTCCAGAGGATGAAATCGGTTAAAAATGAACCTAACGAAAGGAAGACATCAGCTGTTCGCCACGGCTTCAAAACAGCAAAGCATTATTTAATGATGGAGGCACAAATCTCTCGAGTTAATAACTTCTCTTGAGATTTTGAAGATAAAGAAGAAAAGAAAAAAACTCGGTAAATTATTTTTCAAAGCTCACCAAATAAAATCTACATAATCTAACAACGATCACCTCCAAGATTAGAAATTATAAGGACAAAAGCTGAAATCATCAATTAGTAGAAAAGCTCGAGATTTTAGAGTTTCAATTCCACGTGGATGAAAAGATGAGTTGTTTTGAAAAAAAAATAAAGAATTTTGTCAAAATTTATTAAAATTATTAAATTTATCATGATATTTTACACTTTGAAAAGAATCCTCCACCTTCTCATCCAGATGAAGATATTTAAATGCTAAGTTAAAATTCTCGCAATGCAAGAGCATCTCGAGTTTTTTGGAGGCTGTGGTTCTTGAGGACGAAAAAAAGCAACTCGGAGGGTTGTTGAACATAGTTCTTAATAACCAACTCCAAGGTAAATTAATGTTATTAATTAGTTGTTGAAACTTTATTACAATTATTATCTTTCCTCACTTTGAAAAGAATTGCCTTCACTTCCTTCAGATGAAAATTTTTCAAATGTTCATGACGCAGGCAGAAATTCTCGCATTTCGAGATTATGAAGGTTGAGTATCTTGAAGACGAAAAAGAGCAACTTGGTGATTTACAACAAAATTTTCTTGACTAAAAACTTCAATGCAAACCTATAAAGGCGAAAAGACAAAAGCTTTGCAAAGATTTCAAAGATAATTCAAGGTATCGCTTCCGCTAAATGAAGAGAGTTTAAGGATGAGTCAAGTTACGACTCTTAAGATTCTGGAGACAACATACTACGAAATAAGAAGAAAGTTTTGGATGAATTTTTTCGCAAAGTTCTTCAATACAATCTACAAGGAACCAATGTCGAATAGCAGTGAGTTATAATTGCATAGTTATTTCTAATGTTCTATTAGATATAATTAATTATTTATTGTATAATGTTTTATTATAATTAGCAAAGTATTTACTAATAAATTATTTTTATATAAATAATTTTCTAAATCTTACCAATTATAACAATTATAGGTTGTAATTGAAGGAGATATAGATTTAAATAAATATTGGAATGAAAAAAAATACTTTCAAACTTAGCAAAGAATGCTCTGGTTTACAGGTGATGTTAAAGAATCGAGTACTTATGTAAATTCAATTGAAATGTTGAATTTTTATACTAATAATCAATTAAAGCGTGATATTGCATTTTTATAGTTTTGCAACACAGATTTCAAATTTATTTATCAAATGAAATTTCATCACAAAACTCCAAGTAAAAGCAGCAAGCGGTTATTGATGATTCAGCTTGAACAGTTTCCCTGCTACGTCAACAAGCAGCTAATCGCAGAAACAATTATTACCGCAGAAAAAAAAATAACTCTTTTTTTTAAAACATTTCCAGAGTTTGACGCTAAATTAACCTACGAAATGATACCAAAATAATTAAATGCCAGAGGTAGAAATCCTCGAGTTACAACGACTCTTGAGATTCCTAAGAAGACGAAAAGAAAAATTCGATAAATAATTTTTCAAGGATTACCAAAGAAAATCTACGTAAACAATTTCCTAAAGCATCCATAGTAACAACAACCACTTCCATCAGATAAAGAAATTTTAAGGATGGGAAGCTAAATTACGAGAGCAAATCGAGATTTTGGAGGCGGAATAAAAAGAAACAACGAGTTGTTTAGAAAAGTTCTCATGCTTTTTAGTAAGGTGTTTGCAAAATTTATAACTTTATTATATCTCTTATCTTTTACATTTTGAAAAGGAAACGCAGATATTGAAATTTTCATGACGGAGGCAGAAATTTTCAAGATTTTTGAGTCCGAGGTACTTGAGGAAGGCTCGGCGAGTTTTTGCAAAACTTTCTTGATAAATATCCCAATGTAAGCTAATAATTTTGATAATGTTTAAGCTATTGATATTCTTATAATACAATTTTTTTATTCTTTGAAAAGGAATCACCTTCTCCTCCCCCAGATGAAGATATTGAATGCTCATGGTAGTGCCGAGTTGCAAGAACTGATGAGGCTGAATATCTTGAGGACGAATGAATTGATGAAATTTATTTCTCATTATAATTCTTGTATATCTTTTTTTTACTTTAAAATGAGCCGTCTCAGCTTCCACCAGATGAAAAATTTATGGAGAAGGTACAAAGTTTCGAGTTGCACTCACAGCACAAGATTTATGAGGATATCATGAGGACGAAAATATGGGCTAATGAGATTGTATCTGCTAATTTTCTTGACAAACTAATCCAACAAAACTTTTGTTTTATTATTAAAAGGTTGTTGCAAAGTTTATTACGATTACTCATGATTTTATTTTTAAACTTTGAAAGGAACCGACTCCTACGACTTCTCCATGAAGATATTCTCAACGCGAGATTTTAGAGGGTGTATGAGAAACAAATTAATAAATAATTAAACAATTACTGTACCACCATAAGTATGATGTACCCTTTATTTATTACTGTAGTGCTTACATTTAGTAATTATAATATACGATACCCCATCTCAAGAGTTATAATGCCATCAGAAGTATGACAATATCTCTCGGGAAATTTGCTGTGCTCACATTAATCGTGGCGACACATTCTGGCAGTTCTGGCATATCGGACCTTTCTGACTTACGCTATGAGGCGCCGTCCTGTTCAAAAATCCGGGATTCAATCCCGAATTATTTTAGGTTAAACCCCGGATGATCCGGGATTGAAATGCAAAAAAAATGTATTTGATCCCAGGGTTGAATCCCGTAGGATGGGTGCTTTATACTGAATTAATTTCTTAAATCTCACGAGGGTCACATCACATCTTCCATTAAAAATAAATTTTCATTTGAATTATTTGTTTTTAAATTTTTTTTTAATTATCAATTTAAACATTATTTTGAAATGTCCAATACTATTTCTTCAAATGTGTGAATGAGGTTATATTTAAAATACATATATCCATAAATCAGATTAATTAAATTAATAATTTTCTATTTAATTTTATCAGATCTCAGATGACATGATAAATAAGATTATTTAATTGCCTGATTTGTCACATACATTAAATGATGCAAGTATGAAATGTGTGCCAGGTTACACCGATTATATGGTTGCAGAATGAGCAAAAATACACTTATATATATTTTTTAAAGTTAAAATAAAGTTTATTAAGAAAAGAAAAAAAAATCGTCTGTAGCTCACGTGCCGATCATCATGTCGATCATTTCCAAAAAGTTTTCGGGATACATTGCAGATTTGCTTAACTTTTTTTTAAAAATAATTTTTTATATGCTGTATATGGGTGATCAACATCATTTAGCTTAAAGAATTAATAACGTTTTTGCCAATACAAGGAGGCTTTAATCAAATTTACTCAAATAATATGATAGTTTACTTTAAAAATAGAAATCAACTTATTTATGCTATAGAATTCACACTAGGTGAGTTAATGTATTTGATAAGGATTAGCTGAATAATTGTAGTTTCCTACAAAAAAAATTCTGAATTACAACTTAGCCTTTTGTTAACTTAATTACTTTAAGTAATTTTCATTATATAAAATATGATCAATTTATGTGAGGAGTTAATTAAGTTAATTAGTTTCCATCTTTTCTATATAATAATGATAAAATTGATTAAGTTCAATTTAAAGTTTGCTATTAAGTAACAATAGATTTTTTTTAAATACTTAATGTTAAAGTCATTCCCATAATCTGATATAATATTTTATTATTCTGTTATTTTATAATATATGCAATTAATTTTTTTGACCTCTTTTCTAATTATCTTTCCTACTCTCCTTTCAATTCTTAACACTAATCTTTTCTAATAGAAATTATTTAAGGGTAAATTTTGTATAATATAGAAGGTTTGAATAATCAAAATAAAAAATCTGAAGTATTATCAAATGTTTAAGATAAAGAATTAGAATTATTATTAAAATATAATAGTATAGAAGAATTTTTTGAAATAAAAAAGTAAACAGTAAGATTTTTAATATCATATTATAAAAGAGAATGATATAATACATATTTAATAAAAGTTATTTATCTTATTTTTATATTAATATTTAATAGTTATGAATTTCATTCATCAGAAGTCAATTTGTTCTAATACTACACAAATCACTAAAATAAGTAATTAAAGAAATCTATTTTCTATTATTAGTTAAGCAAATGCAATCATACAATATTAAATAATCTAAGAAAAATTTAATATTAGAGTTATTTAATAAAATATTTATAATGTTATAAATAAAATTTTATCATAAGTAGTACAGATAAAAAAGATATAAAATTTTGTTAAAACTAAAACTCCTAATGAGTCGAGTTGACTCATAAGTCAAATGAATTGACTCGAGTTAGAGTCGAGTTGATTCAAAAATTTTCTGACTCATTTGACTTGAGTCGAGTCATTAGTAATAAATTAATTCGACTCATTTCAACTCGAGTTGACTCATGTGAATTTATATTACACAATTTTCCATTTTGGAATTTTGTGTAACTCATTTTAGTGATTTTCCGATTTTTCAATAGCTAAAAATTTTTTTTAAGATTTGTATAACCATATATCTATATTGGAATCTTGTGTAACTTAATTTAATACAATCCCAAAATTCGAAAATATACCGTTACGAAGCTTTAATGAATATTTTTAACACGTTTTCTTAATTATCTCAGTGACCAGTAATCCGTTAGAAATGCAATATATATCATTTTGATAAGCACATTTCGGTAAATACGATGGTGCAAATTTCACGAAATTCTGATATGTATATATCAAGATAATGGCCTTCAAAGCCAAAAATTAATTTTTCAACACATTTTCTTGAATATCTAAGCATTTAGTGATCTATTAGAAATGCAATATATATCGTTTTGATGAGCGCATTTTGGTGAATACGATGGTGCAGATTTTATGAAATTCTGATCAGTAGATTATTAGATAATAGCCTCCAAAACGTTAATATAATTTTATTATTTTATTATTTATATAATCAGCTAATATATTTTGGGGTTTTTATTTGACTCGAGTTGAGTTGCGTCAAATTTAAGTATAATATGAGTCAAGTAAAATTAGAGTTTTTAAAATTTTTTGACTCAACTTGACTCGACTCAAATTTTTTGAGTAAAGTCGAGTTATCTTTAAAACTCAACTCAACTCGACTCATTAGGAGTCTAGTTAAAACTACTTTATTATAAAAATAAAAGATTATTATTAGGTAATTTTATTGATGTTTGATTTAATCATTAACTTATTTTTCTAAACAACACATTTTATAGCTACATTATTATGATATTATAATTCATGAGAATACTTGTAAAACTAATTTATATAGCTATCTGTTATTTTATTTTGTTACCTTTGATAATAATTTAAAAATGAGATTTTAGCATAAAGCAATTATTAATAATAAAACTTAACTTTTATATGAATAGGTCTTTTAGTTCGAAATGCAATCTGATTAATCCAATTATTTTTTCAATTCATACAAAATCATATAATTTTATTGATCATTTTCATTTATAAGTATAATATTATATAAGGTTTCTAAAAAAATTATTTTTATTTTTAGAAAAATTTTATGAAATGAATATAACTAAAAATGGAAATAATCAATATATCTATATATAAGTTACATAATCAGATTAAATACCAGATTGATCAGCTTACCAGTTTGTACTTCTACTTTTGATATATTAAAAATGCAACTGATATACTTCTAAAAATATTGTTATAGATAAAAATTTAATTATTAATAGTATAATTATAACAGAATTTCTTCTTATCTGTTAAACTGCAGATTTTAAACCTAAATTAGATTATTATATAGAAGCTTTGTAATAAAAAGGAAGGAAACATTAAAAAATTAAAATTTTACTTTCTAAGATTTTTTTTTGTAAAATAAGTCCAGATTTAATAACACAAAAAATTTTTTTTGAGTTTCCTTCCTTTTTATTGCAAAGCTCTCATTAGTGATACCTGACAAAATTACCTTTCTTAATATGACAAAATTGACGAAACTAAAATGACGAAACTAGTTTTTTATTAATGACGAAATTATTTTACTTAATTGCCAAAATTATATTTAATTTGATCTAAATTCCTTGAATTAAAATACATTAAAAAATATAATAATTTTATATTTATTCATATAAATATATTAAAGAGACGAAACTTTTGACAAAATTACAATTTTTCAAAAAAGAGTTTAGTCAGGTATCACTAGCTCTCATATAATAATATAAGTAAACTATTATTGGCTAATAAATTAATGATTTTGTAAACGAATACCTGATAAATACAAAATAATATATAAATTTTTCTTGCTTATAGTAAAAACCACTAGTTTTTTGAAGTAAAAAATATGATTATTGTTAATTATGTGTTAATAATTTATAAATAATAACTTATTAAATATTTTTCTTCTTTTAATAATAGTAAAAAAACTTAATATTGTAATTCAAGATTGCAATTTTGTTAATAATAGGTCAACACTACTAGTACTTGAAATAGGTTTATTATTAATAAATAAATATATATACTGGGAGTTATATATTTTTTAATTTTTTTATTTCTCAATCTTTAATATAAAAAATATAAAAAATTTATTGATATTAAAAAATATAATTACTATAAAATTTATTTAATATAAATTTTTTTGATTTTTGAAAATTCAAGTAATATATTATAAATAAAATATAATATTATATTTTCATATTTTAAAATTTTTTGTATTAAGGATTTCTTTTAATAAATTACTACTATTTTTAAGTGTTTTGCAAAAAAAATTTGAAACTTGAATATAATTCTTTTTTTTTTACATTAAAATAAGAAAATGCTTTCTTTGATATTTTTCTAATAATTCTCATTTATGATATACTAATATATATAATTTTTGTACAAATATTTTTGAAAAAGAAAAATTTTCTTTTAATGATATATGAAATAAAAATGATCATTCATATAATTGTTGTTTTAATTGTATTGAATTTGTTATTTTATTCTGAATATAACAATATATATTATAAAATTCATTTCATAATTTTCATATTAATTGAACATAAGATGGTCTAAAAAGCAATTTTAAATTAAAAAATTGTAAAACAGTTTATTTTTTATCTTTTATAAGAGATGTATATTTTCAAATATGTGATTTTTTATCTTTCCAAAAATGTAAAGATACATTTAAATATTACATTTCATCTATAATAATTTTTAGTAATAAATTATTAAATAAATTGCATTTTTGAATTTCTGTAAACATTAATTTCTAAAGATGATTATAATTCATAAAAGAATCTGTAATTTATTAAAATTATAAGATCAATTAGAATCATATTATAAAGAGAAAAATAAATATAACTATGAATTTCTTTATAATTTGTTGTATGTTGTTCTATATTTTTTTTCAATATATTAATCTTTATTTAAATCTCCATTTTGATCCTTTGAACATAAATATCAAGGCAAAAATATTTGGAATTTACACTATTTAATCCAAGATAAATAAGACAAATGCTAAAAATTTCCAATCTACATTAAAGTATAATTAAAATTTCTATAATATTTTAGATGTTTTTAATCCAAATTTTTTAAGTAATCATAATTCATCATAAAGGTGATATAACATAAATTTAAATATACTATATATTTCAGTTTTTGAATATAATGCTATAATATAATAATAATCTGCATAATGATATCAGATTTTATAATTTAAAATCATAAATGTTAACATAATATGTTTGATTTTTTTTCTACATTTTGTCTAAAATTCTGAATAGGAATGGTAATAGTCAGTCAAAGGCCTTTGACTGACTGACCGGTTGACTAATCGGTATTGCTGACCAGCCCATTTAATAATAATATAATTTAAAGTTCTTGATTGATAATTTTAATTTATACTTTAAATAATACTAATATGACATTTGCTAAAACTTACTATTTTACTTACTGTATTTATTTCTTTTAGGCAAATATGATATGCATAGCATATTAAGTTTATTTTCACATTTTTAGTGATGCAGCTTATTGTGATCTTTTTTTTAAGAATAAATTAAAAATTTTTATTTATAAAAAATAACAACACTAAAATTATTGTTAATTAAAGCAAAAACTTCTTGAATTACTAATTAAAAAATGTTGTTCAACCGGTCAGTTAAAATCAGTTAAAATCGGTCAAAATCAATCGGTCAACCAGTCGGTCAGAAACCTTTGACCGACTAATATTGGTCACAGTTATGACCGGTTATGACCATAACCATTAGCATCCCTAGTTTTGAATGAGCTGAGCTAACTTTTGAGTCAAATGAGTTGAATTGAGTCGAGTTGAAATAAGTTAAAAAATTTGACTCATTTAACTTAAGTCAAGTTTCAAGTTAAGCTTGACTTAACTTAAGATAACTTGAACTAAATTTGAGCCTAAAGTTGAGTAAAACTCAGTAAAATACAAGCCTAAAGTCAAGCTAAACTCAAGAAAAAATTTAACAAATTTTTTTAAAGGAAGTATAAAAAAATTATTCAGATAGAATGATAATATATTATTCTTAGGAAATGATAGAAGAATCGTTTTAATAGAATGATAATATATTATTCTAAAGGAATGATAGAAAGAATTATTTAATAGAATGATAATACATCATTCTAAATGAATTATAGAGAGAATCATTTTGATAGAACGATAATGTATCATTCTAAAGAAATGATAGAAAGAATCATTCTAATAGAATAATAATACATTATTCTAAAAGAACAATAAAAGAATCATTCTGATAGAAATATAATAGATCATTCCAATAGAATGATGAAAAGTATTATTTTAAAAGAACAATTAAATTTTTATTTCAAAAAATTATTATTAACATTCTTAAAAAATAATTTTATTATCATTCCAAAAAGAATGATTTATTATAATTTTTAAGGAATTATTTTATTATCATTCTAAAAAGAATGATTTATTATTATTCATAAGGTTCATAAGAAATGATTTATTATAATTACAAAAGAATAATTTATTATCATTTCAAAAAGAACAATTTATTATCATTCTTAAGGAATGATTTTATTATCGTTCTAAAAAGAACGATTTATTATCATTTTTAAGGAACGATTTTATTTATTGTTCTAAATAGAATGATTTATTATTATTCTAAAAGAATGATAGAAAAAATTATTATGATAGAATGATAATGCATCATTCTTAAAGAAATGATTTTATTATCATTTCAAAAAGAACTATTTGATAATTGTTCCAAAAATAATGATTTATTATTATTCTTAAGGAACAATTTTATCATTATTCCAAAAAGAACAATTATTTATTTATTATTTTACTAGAATGATTTATTATTGTTCCAAAAAGAATGATTATTTATTATCATTTTATTGTTATGATTCTTTTATCATTCTTTTAAAATATGCTTTATCATTCTATTAAAATGATTCTTTTTATCATTCTGATAAAATGATATTTTATTATATTATTATTCTATTAAAAATGATTTTATTTATCATTTCTTTAGAACGATGTTTATCATTCTATTAGAATGATCCTTTTTATTATTAATTTAGAACGATGCATTATTATTCTATCAGAATGATTCTTTTATTATTCTTTTAGAAAGATTTTTTATTGTTCTATCAAAATGATTCTTTTATTATTTCTTTAGAATGATATTTTATCATTCTATCAGAAAGATTCTTCTATCATTCCTTTAGAATAATGTTTTATCATTCTATTGGAATAATTTTATTTATCGTTCTTTTAGAATAATATTTAATTGTTCTATTAGAATAATATCATTTATCATTCCTTTAGAATAATATTTTATTATTCTATTAGAATAATACTTTTTATAATTTCTTTAGAATGATGTATTATCATTCCTTTGGAATGATGTTTTATTATTCTATCAAAATAATTCTTTCTATCATTCCTTTAGAATAATGCATTATCATTCTATCAAAATGATTTATTTATTATTTCTTTAGAAAATGTATTATCTTTCTAACAATATGATTTTATTTATTGTTTCTTTAGAATGATAATTTATCATTCAATCAGAATGAATAACTCAAATCTAGTCGAGTTTAGGTTTAAAATTTTTTTTATTCAACTCAACTTGACTCGATTTTTTTGAGTTTAATTTAGTTTGATAAAAACTCGCTTAACTTGATTCATTCAGAACTCTAATTTTGCCTATTACCAGAAATTAGTAAATGAATAATTAGATCTTTTGATTTTAATATTTTCTGTTTTTATAGTTGTGAAATAAGATAATTTAAAATATCCTTTATACTATGATGAATACCAATCACATTGTATTAACAACTTCTTATATTATTTCAAAATTCATATTTTCTAATTCATTTTTTCTTTATATCAACTAATGAGATTTTGATTTTATTATTCATATAATTAATGATTGCAATTCATATATTAGAAACTGAATTTTCACGTATTAGATAATACTCTACAGCAGCTAATTCTTAATAAGAATCACTTAATATTTGCCTTTAATCTACTGCTTTTACTATAGATTGACTTTGAGCATTTTTTTATGTTTAATTTTTATGCTTAAAATTTATTTGAAAGTTTATTTTATTAATATAACTTTATCAAACTAATAATAAATTCTTTTAATATCATTTCTAAAACTAGATTATACTTTTGTTGCAATTTTTTTAGCACATTTTTCAAATATTGAAAAATTAAAATTAACAGCTTTTTTAATTAAATTTCCTCTTTTTTTTTAATTTACATTATTTATATATGTTGTATCCCAAATGTGTTAATGTCTGAAATGTGCATTTTAGATATCCCAAATTAGAATACACATTTGAGATATTTCAAATATGAAGATCATTTCAGACATTTCAGACATGCATTTGTCTCAAATACGCATTTATCCCAAATGACCACTTCAGAAATTATCCCAAATGCTCACTTCAGATAATAACAAATGCTCATTTCGGATATCCCAAACGATCACTTCAAATAATATCCCAAATGCTCATTTTGGATAATCCCAAATGATCACTTCAGACAATTTCCCAAATGCTTATTTTAGATATTCCAAATAATCATTTCAAATGATATCCCAAATGATCACTTTGGATAATATTTTAAGTGGTTTATAAATAATTTGCTTATTTATTAATGTTTAATTTTTATTTATAACTTGTATTAAATAAATTAAACTAGTAAATTTAAAAATTTTAAAATAATATATTTATACTATAAAATATTTTTTTTATTCAAATTGTAAATAAAAGTAATGAACTTTACATTAGTGAATTATTGCAATCCTTCTCACCTGGATGACAATTTACATTACAATATTTTTCACTTTTTTTACAAATATGGGTGACGGTTAGTAGAAAAGGGAAATCCAAAATTTTTGTTAATTTTTATTATTAAGCCAAATTTATGCATATAATCGAGATTAGCCAAGTGGTCTAATAATATAAATTTTGACCAAAATTTAGATTTCACCTTTTCTACTGACCGCTTTCTATATATCGAAATGTAGAACAAAAAGTCTTTTTGCAATTACATTTTATGTCAGAAATTTCAATTTCAGAAATATTTTGTAATCTTGAAGCCTCTTTATACTAATGATATTATTAGAAATATTATTAAGTTCTGATAAACTATTTAATGATATTGGTTCTAAATTACTTCCATTATAACTAATATTCAAAATTCCAGATTTGCAACCTAATTTATAATAATTTTTGTATAATTTTTCAATAATTTTACAAGGTAAATTAGGTCTATCAGTTTAGAGTGGTCTTTTACTAGAATTTATAAAGTCACTATATCTCCAATTTAAATTTAAAGATTTTTGTTGCTTAGATTTCATATATTTTTCCATATTTTTTTTATAATTCTTTAATTTTTTTCTGGCTTCTTTTCTATATATCTTATATTCATTATCAGATTCATTATTAGAATCAGTTTCACATAAATTCTAAAACATTAATTTAATTATAATAAATTTATAAATAATAATGATAAATATAATATGTTATAAATTAACAAATAATTACCTCTTATTTATTATCAGATTCATTATTAGAATTAGTTTCACTTAAATTTTAAAATATTAATTATATTATAATGAATTTATAAATAATAATGATAAATATAATATATTATAAATTAATAAATAAATATCTCTTGTTCATTACAAATTCATTATTTGAATCAATTTTACTTAAATTCTGAAATATTAATTGTATAATAAATTTATAAATAATAATTAAAATATAATTTAATATAAATTTATAAATAAATACTTTTGTGTAATATTAGATTTATTATTTAAATCAATTTTACTTAAATTTTAAAAATTAATTATAATTAATTTATAAATAATGATAAATAAAATATATCATAAGTTAATAAATAAATACCTCTTGTTCATTATCAGATTTATTATTTGAATCAGTTTCACTTAAATTCTGAAATATTAATTGTATAATAAATTTATAAATAATAATTAAAATAAAATTTAATGTAAATTTATAAATAAATACTTTATAGAAACCCTTAAAATTCTAACAATATCAATTCAATATCACAATAATATCATTTCGATATCAAATCGGTATTGTTATGATATTTATGTTGATTTAATATCATAATAATATCACATTGATATGGAATCGATATCATATTCATATCTTAACGATATCGATTCGATATCGTTACGATATTATCGATTTGATGTCGATACAATATGGTTACAATATGGTTAATGATACTGAATTGAGTTCGATGTGATATCAAATCGATAATATCGTGATGATAACAATTTAATATTGAAACATTATTGTAAAGGTATGGATTTAATATAGAATCGTTATTGTTACAATAACAAATAATATGGATTGTACATTGAATTTATATTGTAATGATAACAATTCGATATTGAAACATTATCATAAAGGTATAGATTCAATATAAAATCCTTATTGTTACAATATAACAAATGATATAGATTCTACATTGAATCCATATTATTATAATAATGATTCGATATGAAACATTATCGTAAAGGTATGGATTCAATGTAGAATCCTTATTGTTATGATATAATAAATGATATGGATTTTACATTGAATCCATATTGTAACGATAACGATTCGATTATATATAATTTAAATTTTTAATTTTTAAAAAATAATTAAATTTGGTTTTAAAAAAAAATTTCTATTTGATTTTTAAAATTTTTTTTAGTTTATATAAGAAAAAATATATACATAAACATATATATATATACAAAAATAATAAAAAAAACTATAAAAAGAACAATATAAAAGAATAATATAAAAAAAAACTATAAAAAGGACAATATAAAAGAATTTTATAAAAATAAACTATAAAAAGAACAATATAAAAGAATAATATAAAAGAATAATATAAAAAAAAATTGATACTTGTTTGCTATTATTTTTAAAATAAAATAATATCCAGGCTGTACGACAAGGACATCAGTACCAATTTACAGTCCAAAAAATTTAAAAAAAAAGAATTACAAGACATATTTTACTCTCGTTATGAATTGTAAAAAAGAAAAAAAAATCAATATAAACACAGTTTACTCTCACTACAATTATATTAATTATAAATGGAACTTGCAAGAAAGGGAATAATTGGCCTACTAGACCATATATTGACTATCCCTACTACTATTAAACAATAATGTTTTAAGTTGTAGCATGCCTCAACTAAAGTAATAATGCTTTAGCCTTTAGCCTTCTAAAGGTTATTATTTAAGAAATAATAAAAAAATAAAAATTGGGAAGTTTTTTTTTTCGAATATATAAAGAATTAAAAAGGAAATAATAAGATTAAATAATTATTGTAAAGAGGGTAAAACTTAAATAATCCATAAATTAAAAATAAAATAATATTATATTAGTATAATAAAAATAAATAAAA
>CAMKVN010002079.1:0-15057 GCA_946474995.1 Funneliformis geosporum
CTGCAGAATTATAATATTAATCACTCTTTTCGAATTATCTCCGCTCCTATTGGTCCAATAACCTTGTATTTTATATTCGTTGGAAAGCTCTTGATGAGACGGTTCTAATGATCGTATTTCTATCGAAATGTAATCATTAGGTCGAAAGTTATTTCATTTAACACTATATGATTTGTAATATGATTTTGCTAGAAACGCTTTTATATAAGAAATTTATTTAGTTTAATATCAATATTATTTTAATTTAAATTAAAATATTTACATTTTTTAAAATCCTTTACTTTTAATTCTTTTTCTAATCTTTTTCTTCATGTAATTTTTCTCAATTACCTATCAATTCAAATTATTTACATATCTTAAACTATTATAACTACTTATATCTAAATAATCTTTAATAATTTTTTTCTTACTTTTCTTATATTCTCTTATATAAATATTTCTTTTAACTTTTTTTAACTATTACTCTTTTTTCTCATTTTCATAACTAAAGATGTCTTCTTAAATTATTTTTAGAAACTTTTGAGTTTTAAGATATTTGAAATAAAACTATTTGTTTATAATAAATATCTTTACCTAAACTTCTAATAAGTTTTTCTAAATTTAATTAAGTTTTATCAAGTTTCATATTTAAAAAAAAAGTTAGTGCTCTAAAACCGGTTTTAGGTTTCCAGTTTCAGACCGTTTTATTAAGTAACCGGTTTTAACAAAAAATTTCAAAAATCTGGTAACCGGTTTTTTATATTTAACCAATTTTCAAATTAAACTGTTTCTAAATCCAAACTGATTTTTAAATTCAAACTGAAACCTTTCTACATTTCATTAATCAATCAGCATATAGTCACGAGATATATGTGTAATATCATGATTAAAGATGAGGGACAAAACTCAAAAAAGGCAATTAATAAACAGCCGAAACTATATTAAAACATAGTGAGGGGTACGATGAAACCTGAAATTAGCCAAAACTATATTAAAAACATAGTAAGGAATATAATGAAATTATTTTGAGGGAGTTTCGGCTGGCATTTTTAATCATGATTTATAACAAATTAGTTACACTAACACATGTAAATTGACTATTCAATGTATTATTTTAAATATTGTTTCTTTGTTTAATTTTATTCCTAAAAAATAAACGAAATGTCTAATATAACCAATAAAAAGCGTAAAAGAGAAACTCAAGTATTATTTGGGACTACTATTTTGAGGAGTTTGATGCAGATGAAAATCAACTATATCTTGTTTGTCAAGTATGCAAAAATAAAGATATTGTTAAGCGTTATAAGTGGTCAAAAGATGCTTCAATTATCACTGCTCATGGACATCTTTAACAGGATCATAGAATTGATAAAGATCATTCAGAAGAGCCAGTAAAAACAGATGGTGATATCAGAGCTGCAATGAAATATATTACTTCAAAACGTCAATTATTTTTAGAACAATCACTTATTAATTTTATTATTCTTGATTGTCAACTATTAAATATCCTTCGAAATAATGCATTTCGAGATATGCTTCATGAATTTGAACCAGGATTTAGGATTCCAATTGAAGAAAAATGCAAAAAATTGATAAATAATAGTTATGAATAGACAAAGGAAAATCTTAAAGAATTATTAAAATCTGAAGCGGAAAGCATTAGTTTCATAACAGATAATAGCCTAAATATCAAGAAAGCAATTTCTTTAATGAATATTGAAAGTATAGGATGTGTCGCATATATGTTACATCTTTCTGTTACAAAAAGTTTAGTGCTATTAAAACAGTTTATTAAAAGTGTTAACAATTTTATTCATTTTTTTGCTTTAAGTTCAAAGCAAATGGGACGGTTGAAAGATGCACAAGAAGATTGAGGATATCCAAAAATACTTGAAATAATTAAAGATATACATACAAGGTGGAATAGTTTATATCTTGCTTGAAAAAAACTATTAGAATTAAAGGTTGCAATAAAATGGTTGGAAAATACCTTACATTTGAACTATACAAAAGATGATAAAGACAATGGAGATTACTTGAAATTAATAGCACTCACAGATTCAGAATAGACGTATGTATTATTTGTTAATTAATTAGGAAACTGAATCTGTTATGGGTCCTCATCATCCCTAAGAACCTTTACTTTTAGGTAATTTAAATGCATGATCATTGAGATTAGCTAAAAATACAAATTTCAATTGGCTAATTATGTGGTGAAACAGACAGACATTGCATGATTGTGCATTCAAATTGCCTAAAAGTAAAGGTCCTCTGCTATGCTTCATTCAGACAATGATTAAAATTTTATTTATTAAGCTAATATGTATTATTAATTTTTAATAAATTGGATCCTAAGTTTAATATAAGATTTGGTAGATATATTAAAACCATTTTTATATGCTACTGAACTTTTATTCAGTTCAAAATATATTATGCTCAGCTTCATTTATCCAATGATATATTTTTTAATAAATTAATTTACGCCAATAAACGGAGAATCAGATGATGATTTATTTGATTTAGTTTATGGAATTATACAATCTGAAGATTCTGAAACTTCTAATTTAAATAATAAAATTGAACATGATGCTAATAGAAGTAATGATTAAATTTTAATGTTTTGGAATTAAATATAAATATTATAATAAAATATTAATTAAAATTTATTTATTGATATTAAGATGCAATTAATGATGAAGAAAATGAAACAGATTCAGAAGATGAGTTACTACGAAATTCTATAATTAAACTAAGACTTGTTAGGACTTCATTAAGAGATGTAAGAGGAAGAGAGTGAAGAAGAGGACGCAGAAGAGGACATAGAAGAATAGGGTTGGTAATAAAGAAAACAGAAGAAGAGTAAATGCAGATCCTAGATTTGGAAATCGATAACTTGTTGAAAATCCAGTTAATACCACAGATCTTTTAAAAAAAGTAAAAGCTTCTATTTACTTATCTATGAAAGAATACTGAAATGTTCCAAAACGAGTAGGAATGATGGCAGCAATTTTGGATCTGTGACTAAAAAGTCTCAAATTTGTTAATAATGACACTATCAAATCTCAAACGATTAGGAAATTATGTGAACTTTATTCTGCTAAGAAATTAGCAAGTGAATTAAATCCTTTAAATAATTCTATCAGTAATCCCCAGCAAAATACAACATCTTCATCATCAAATTCCATTATTACTGTACTCTTGAATGATGATAATAATGATAATAACATTAATGACATTAACGAAGTTGATGTTTATTTGAATTTACAGGTATCAAAACAAAGATGTGACCCTCTTGATTGATGGAGTGATAATTCAAAAAGAGTTCCTTTATTGAGCTGAATTGTACATAAATATTTGTCAATACCCGCAACTTCAGTACCAAGTAAAAGACTGTTTTCGGATGCTGAATTGCATATTACAGCTCGCTACAACTGTTTAAGTCCAAAATTAGTTGAGGAGCTTTTATTTTTAAAACGAAATATAGCATTATTTCCAATTTTTTCACCCAATGAGTAGTTTAAATATTTAATATAAATTTAAAGCTTAGAAGTGGGCTGTGCTATATGGAAATTTTTGTAGAGAATTTTTGCATTTTTATATGATTACATCAATCAATAAAGTATATTGATGTAAAGGATTTTGTTACATAAATAAATAAATAATACAGCAATAAACTTTTTAAACTTTAAATTTTTAGATGTATAATGTTAGTTGATTTATTTAGTGGCTTATATAATTTACAATAAAAATAATAAAAATTATCAGTATTAAGTTTCATCATAATGATTGTACTACTGTATCATACATTTTTACTGCACCTTAAATCGTTGCTGATGACAATCGAATCTTTCACAAAAATTTTTAATTTATTGTAAGCATTGATGATCATTATTAATGTGATAATTTTACAATATCGCTTTAGATATAAAAAAAAATTTTTATGGAAACTGATTTAATATACGAAACTGGTTTATAATTAAAAATCAGTTTCATATACTAAACCGGGTTGCAAAAAGTAAACCAGTTTAAAACTGGTTTCTGATAATGTAACCGATTTGGAGTATTAAAAAAAGTCATTTTTAAAGATTTTGAAATAGTTTTTCAATTTTTAAGCTACATGTTATAATAGGTTTTGAACAGTATTATTATTCATAACTCTTTACTCCTTTAATTAATTTTTCTTTTCTTTATCTACTCTAAAGATATTTTTTTAAATTATTTTTAAAAAATTTGAGTTTTAAAATATTAAAATTAAACTATTTATTTATAATAATAGATTTTTCTAAACTCAATTAAGTTTAATCAAGTTTAGATTTAAAAAAAATCATTTTAAAAGTTTCAAAAAAGTTTGTAAATTTTTAAGTTACATATTAAAATAGGTTTTGAATAGCATTAATCTATTTTATTATCTTTATTTATTTTTTTTTATTTTAATTTTAGTTTTATTAATTTTTTTTTAAATTCTATTAAAAAATCTTACTATTATTATATAGTGTTTAGTATCAATAGTTATAGATTAAGTATATTTTCAAAACTTTAATTTATTAATTATTTATTTAAATTTATTTGTTTTAAATATTATTTTAAACTTATTATCATATATTAAATTAAATATAATATTTATTAATATTGTATAATAAATAAATTCAGTAAATCATTACTAAACTTTCTCATTATAATGAATTGTGATCTTCAAAAATTAAGATTTAGAAAAGTTTAAAATACTAAATTGTATTAACTATACTAATCATTATATTAATAGTATATTTCTCAATCATAATTTACTTCATTGAATCTTGTTAATAAATTTTGCAAGTTAAATTTCTTAAAGATAAAAAAAGATTATCTTTATCACTAAATTTAAAATTTATAAGTTCAATATTAAAATTTTTTAAACTTTATAATATACTTGTAATATTTCAAGGACCTATAAATAATATTCTATATAATATATTATAATAATATATAATCATTTATATTAATAATATCAATATTAACTCAAAGTCATTTGATGAATATCTATTTGATTAGAAATAAATATTTCTATAATTACAATAGATTGGATTAAAACTTAGTTCAGAAAAATGTTTTTTCTTTAAACAAAAGTTATTATTTCTTAAATATGTAATTAATAGAAAAGGAATTTAAATAGATTCAGATAAATTAGCTATAATTAAGAATTTTTTATTTCTAAAGATTACTAAAAAAGTTATAGATAGACTCTATAACAATAATATATTTTTGAATATTTTAAAATTGTCTGATTACTTTACAATTTTTGAATACACTAATTTCAATAAACCGTTTTTCTTTATACAAATGCTTCTTTAGTTATAATATATTTGACTAAAAGCTATTTGACTGAATCTATTTGCTACTGCATTAAATATCACACATTAATTGATAAGATTATTATAAAATTATTATTTATATTATGCATATAAATGATAAATAGTTTTCGATCAAATGGCTTTTGGTTAAACATATGAATATGTTCTTTTTTTACTCTTACAATAATATTTTCTTAAAGAATAAATAAAAAAAATAACAAGTTATCACTTATACAAATGAAATAGTAAGACTAAAGATGGTACAGCAATTGATTTCAAATTTACAAAATGTTGCAACATAAGCTAAAATTAGTTGCAACATATGTTGCAACATTATAAGTTGCAACATATATAGGTTAAAACTAATTGCAACGTAAGTTGCAACATTAAAAGTTGCAACATGTTAATTACAGTTCCCATCTTTAAGTAAGACTATTAAAAAGAAAATATTCAGTTACAGAATAAAAATAGTTTAGGCTATAAAATATTTCTACTATTATTTATATAAACATAAATTCATAGTAATAACTGATTATGCTATTTTAGTTTATTTAAAAAATATAACAAATCCTATTAGAATATTTGGATGTTAGCTAATAATACTTAAATTCTATAATATTAAAATTATTAACAACTTGAAAAATTTTACTCAAATATAGCTTATTAATACAAATTTTTGTAATCATTATATAACAATTTTACTAAAAAGAAAAATATTATATAAAAATTAATATTTATAATTTTTATAATTAAAATCAAAATCTTTGTAATTTTGATTGATTTTTTTAAAGTGAGTTTTATAATCAATTTTGTTAATATGTAATTATTTATAATAAGATTTAAATGTAAAAATATTTTTTTACATTACTTTATATGATAAATTCAAGAGTATTATATATATAAATTGTATTATATAATTAGGTGAACTGTATTGTACAAAAGTGATTATAACCAATAATATTTCATTATATACTTTTTGATTTTGTATAATTATTGTATAATGAAATATGATTGGTTGTATCACTTTTATACAATACAGTTTATCTATTCACTTTAAATTTAATTTAATAATTTTCTTCATATTATTAATAAGAAAAGTATTTATTGATGTATTAATAAAAGAGAATAATTTTGTATATGTTGCATTGATTTTATTAGATTTTTTTGAAAAAAGTTTTAGTAATACAGTAAGTAAAGCTTTGAGTTCTCATTCAAAATATATAATTTTTTTTTAGTATTTTTAGATAATAAATTTTCTAAAGTATAAAAGAACATATCATTATCTAATGTTCTAAGTAGTTTAATAAATATATTATCTTCTAATTATTTGTTTTTGGTAAAAAGAAAGAAAGAAGGTAATGGTTAATGATTATATTTTCTGGTTTTTTAGTTAAAATTAGTTTAACTATTAGTAAGTTATTTTAAATAAATAAATTAATATGTATAGGCAAGTCTTTACATTTATTTAATTAATTTAATTTAATAATTTATATATTAAATTACTATAATTTAATTAAAAATTTAATCAAACTAAGGTTGGTCGATTAATTTTTTTTTTTTTTAGAAATTTGCGATTTTACCAATGTGTCTGAAATCATCTTTATTCTAGCTGGAACTACAAAAATTATTTAAAATTAAACTTTTTTTCGAAATTGATTCTTAACACAATCATAAAGTCATTAAAAAATATATGATATTTGTTAGCTCATTTAAAGAATTTATATTAAATTTCTATCAAAATAATATTTTAATTTTATATGATGACGTTATTTTAATGAAAGATTATTTATTTTAACAATGTAATAAATAATTAATATATAACAATAAAATATATTAAAAATAATAAATAAGTCTCTCTCAACTTAATCATCACCGGCTTATAAATAAATATACAAGAAAATTGAATTTAGATACACAACTAAGAAAAATTATATAAATGAAAGAATATTTATAATGAAAAAAGAAATTTTCCAACAACGCAACTAAACTGATTAGCAAAAGGGTATTGCTTAGAGCATGCACTGTATAAATACCGAAATTGATGATGTGTTTGGATTTTGCCATGTACCCGATTTTTATTGTTATTAAGAATATATTTACTAATCTATGAAAAAAGTATGTTTCATATGTACTCGACTTTTTTTCCTTTTTTTTTTTTGATTTGCAAGTTTTACTCTTACATTTATCCCAATTAGAAATATAAATAATAATTCTTTTCTCATCAGTGTTATGATCGTTACTCGCTGTTCCTAAGTGAATGTCAAGAAACCTCTTTTTTCAATATAATTTATTACTTTTTGGAACCAGGCCAAGTTTTGCTATTGTATGGATTTTTTCCCGTTTCTTTACCATCAGAACTAACAGAATTAACAGCTTCTTCAGTTGGTGACTTGTGAATCGTAGTTGATTCGGCAGATGAATTATTATCTGTGTTGTTATTAGGTGATTTTTGGGATTGTGGTGTATTAGAAATGGGACTATTAATAGCATCATTATCATTCTTTTTTTCTTTATTATTATCGACAACAATCTTGCTGACACTATCGGTGCTGTTGCTACGACTTGAAATATCACTGTCAGTGCTTTCTCTCCGATGCGGAATATCGTCAATGGTTAGTTCATTTTGATTTTCAAGATCGTTATCGTCAGGTAGATATTCATCTGCTTGTTCTGAAGGTATCTCCAAACCTTCATCTGCATCATCATCATTATAATCTGTCGACATATCATTTCCTTTTTGTTTATCATGTTCCTCGTCGTATACTGGTCCTACATTTCCATATCTTGAAGCCATCCAATCATACCAGTCATTTTCGTTTTTACCATTGAGAAAACCGACAATGATAACAGTCATATTATCACACCCAATACCACCAAGCTCACTATCTTTAGCCAAGCATCTTTCCATCAAATTCTCACAAGCTGTTTGAAGACTTTTTGATTGGGCGATATCTCGGCGAATAAAATTAACCACTTGTTGTGAAGAAAGACAATCCCATATACCTAGATAATAAAGAAATTTATTTAAATCATTCATTAGTAAATTACAAAAATTTTAGATTGTTAAATAATAAAAATTACCATCACAAGCTAAAACTAAGAACTCTGTTTTCTCTCGTATAATCAGCTCTTTTTTAACATCAGGATATGCTATAAAAGAATACAATATAGATTAGATCTAATCCAATGATAAAATAATTAATAAATACGCAAACAAACCTGTTACAATTTGTTCTTCTGGCGATAAGTTTGGGTTTTGCTTGAATTCAAAGTCACCAATAGCACGCGACAAGGCCAAATTACCTATAAAAAAATTAAAAAATTATAAATTATAAATTTTTATTTTAAACAATTCGGTATAAAGCTTCGATAATGGTCTCATTCTTTCGTGATTTTTGACAAAGAAAGTTTAGTCAAACACTAAAAATACTACATGTAGCAAGCAAATTTATAAAATAATAAAAAATCATACCATTCACACGCCCAAATTCAACAAATCCACCGGCTTTCTGAATGCGAGAGGATTCTTCTGCAAAAAAAAATTTGGTTTTAAATAAAGCGTATGATTTAATAAAAATGAAATGATCACAATTATGCGAACTTCTGATAGTATTTTAAGGTAAACAATGAATTCGTTTAAATTTTTATTTAATATACCTTTATTAAGAGGTTTATGATCAATTGACATTGGTAATGCATCTCCATCTTTGCTCATAACTGCTCTTGAATCACCAGCATTGCCCTATTAAGTAAATAGAATTATTTATTCAAGGAATCATATTATGCTTACATAATAGAAAAATAAATATTATTTAACATACAACAAAAATCCAATCATCAGGAGTCACCACAGCCGTAACAGCGGTACAACCGGAGGGATCATTAGCATATTGTGGGTCTAAAGTTAAAAGGTAATTCAATCTTAAAAATTCTAAAAAAACCATTGTCAAATAGGATTACAGCTTTCGGTGGATCTTAATACCATTTTTTAAATCCTCATCGGTTCCTAAGAAACCATTTTTTATAGCATCTTCAAGGTTACTAGAAAATTGTGGGTCTCTAGCAATTCGTTCATGAAGGTGAGCTCCACTATATTTGGCGACATTTTGTCCTTAAAAAATACGTAAATAAAGAGGAAGTTTAATTAAAATTATTATCAATTATGAGAGATTTCTAATAAACCCATTTCATTATGATATTATGATATTTACCACCATGACCATCATAAACACCAAAAAAGCTATAACCATTTTTATCTTTGAGTGTTAACTCGGCAGTATGTGCATCTTCCATACTAATACGCCAGCCTTGCATTGCTGAAGAGGCATAGACAATACGTTTGTCGGAGCCTCTGTCTGAATGTTTTTCTTTGACAGGTTCTGAAAGTGTTTGACCCATTTTATTCGTTTATTTATTATATTAAAATCTCTGTGAATCAAAATTATAAAGTACAAAAAAATTTTGATTGTTAGTTTTCATATTTCTTAGGATTATATATTTGAATTTCTTTATACTCAAAGCTTCCGATAGAAAAACCATAATTTCTTCTCTGCTTTATCTCTTTTATTTATAATTATTATTGAGACTACAAATCCTTATAATACCTTGCAAGAATCAAAATTTATTTTTCTTTTTTTTTTTTTTTAGAAAAGAAAGAAGAGATTACACAAAAGTTTAATTAAATCATTAATAATTTATCATCCAACATATTAACATTGATAAGACATTTTCGATATAATATAATTTTTAATTTATGTAACTTTACATTAATGAAATAATAAATTACCTGCAGAATTTCCGATATATATATACTTTTTTTTTTTTTTTTTTAATAAATAAACATAAACCGATAATAAATAATAAATTATTAATAAAAATATTAAATTATTCTGTTAAAGACTAATATTAAAAAATAAATTTGATTTTTTTTTTTTAAAAAAAAAAAATATAAAATATAAAGGAAGAAAAAAATATCTATTTAAATAGAAACGTTTAACCATGGGAGATTGGCGTACAGGGTTGTTAATGAGAATGTTTAGTACAAATTAAGATATGACGATAAAAAGTTACGATTATTTTTTCTCTATAATTGATTATTGGATCCTTATAAAAGATACGCAAATAAAAAAAATAAAAAGGAAAATATTTATGGAAAGATTATAATCAGTATATGAATGTATTTTTCATTGTTTTAAATTTCGCATATTCACAGAAACATCTTTTGGAAACTTTTTTTTTTGATAATAAATGAACCTTTTTAATTAAGAAAAATGAGAGAATTTTTTCTAGACTTTCTGGAATTATTCTTTAAATTTCTTTGTGTATAAAACATTTTATTTTTATTGGATAATTTTAAATTTAAATGGAAGGAAGTTGCATGGAAATTCTATTTAAACATTCTATATAATTCACAAAAGTACTTTTACCTGGTTTTCGTCCCAATGATCGTTCAATCATTACCTGGCATAAATTAGGTTACACTCTCGGAGTTATTAAATACGAACACTTGAATTTTATCTATTTGTTAATAAACGCGCAGATATTGTCTATTTATAGGATTAATTTAAATTTTGGAGTTCTGCCAAAGAATTCTTATAGATTTGATTCACAAAAACAAAAGTTACAATCAATAAACGTCATTTAATAATTACACGTGATGTTGATTAACTCCTTTATAAACAAAATAACTGTGCAATGATGTAAATCGGTTACAAATTTTATTGGTGTATCGTTTATGTGTAACAAATAATGATTCATAAAATTGAGATCCATCCTCAGAAAAGATGAATATTTGTGTTACCAAAATTTCAGGGTGATTAACATTATTTTTGATTGTAAATTACCAGTAAATTACCAAAACATAAGTATATTTTCAATTATGATTTTATATATAAAAATAAAAAAATATTTAATATATCCATTATGAAATTTAAGAATTATAATAAATAATATTTTAATCATAATATTTACTATATAAAAGAATAAAAATATTATTTGTTTGTTAGTTATATATGTTTTGAAAAAGGTGATAAGTTTTTTAATAAAAATATATAAAATATATTTGATACATCTTAATAGTTAGTAAAAAAAAAAAAATTTAAAGCATTTAAAATGTTAAAATAGTTAAAATAATAATAATTAAATATACTATCTATTATAAAAGTTTTACAAAATAAAAGTAATAAAAATCATCATATTTTTTCAAATAATGAAAATTATCATTATTAAAAAAGAACTAAATATTTAAAAAATTCTATTACTTAAAGAAACAAATCATTAGTTATTATAATTTTTAATAAATTTTAAATATAGTAACTTTTATAATTATTAATCATTTAAAATTTATATTATAAGATTTTAAATCAAATAAGAAAAAAATTTTATTTAATAATTGCAATACATGGTAATACATATAAATTAAAGTTCAAAATTTGGTTTATTTAATAGGAGTGTTGAATTTCGATTGATGTAATTTTTAGTGTAAATTTTATGTAAAATATTTGATTAAAATTTAGTATTAAATTTACATTACATGTACCAACTTTTTTGTAGATACATTTGATGCAAATCTGAACCAGCCAATTAAATTTTGTATCACCATTTTTTTTAAAAAATCTCAAATCTTTCATGTTCAAGTATAAAAAATTTTACAAGTCAAGTACTAATAGAATATCTAACTAAAAATCAAAAGCAACAAAAGCAATAAAATAATTTGTTATCTTCACTTCCAAAATATCAGCAAGCAAATATTTTTAAAGAATACGAAAATGTTGAATTTTTATATTATAATACATTTTCACAAAATTATTCTTCTAAAAATCCAAGTATTTTACCTTCAAGTTCTTTTCAATGACATCGTATCCATATATTATTTCTCATTTTCCTCAACCTTATCAACAATTACCACAGTCTCAACCACCTAAACAATTACAACAGTCTCAACTATCTTAATAAATATAATAGCCACAACTAACTCAACCTTTTTAACCTCGTAAAATTCAAAACTAACCTAATTTAAAAGTATAAATAAATTTTATTTTTTTAAGTTAATAATTTTTAAAATACAGCTATGTTTTAACATATAATTTTTTATTTAATTAAAAAGTTTAATAATAATAATAATAATAATAATGCTAATTCATCAAAAACAAAATCTCAAGACAATAAAAAAAGGAAAGAATCAATAAAAAATATTGAAGAAGAATCTTCAAAATGGGATGATGATAAAATTACTTTACTTATTGCATATATTCAAAACAATATTTCAATATAATCTAGCAATAAAAGTAAATTTTATGATTCAGTTTCAGCAAACATTCTTCCAAAATTTTCTAGTGAACAAATAAAAATAAAATAGAAGGATTATTGCACCAATATGATAAAGTCAAGCAAAAAAATAATCAAACTAGTACTGCAAGAACAGATTGGAAATGGTATGATCAACTGAATGAAATTTTAGAAACACATGAAATAATAAGTCTAAGTTTTATATCTGATGGATTAACAGTTAATATTGAATCTATGAAATAAGAAAAACAAGTTATTAAACCTAAAAACAAAAGATCTAAAGTTTCAACTGGTTTGATTAGTAATGCTATTTTAGCAATGAGTTTAGCAAAAGAAAAAATGTGGGAAAAAAAATATGAATTATAAGAAAAAAAGTTAGATTTTAAAAGCAAAAAGTTGATCAAGAATTAGCAATTGAAAAAGATAAATTAAAAATTAAAAAATTTAGAATACAAGCAAAGGTTGAAAAACTTAAAATTCAGTTGGAATATGAAAGACAATTAAAAGAAATGGAATTTAAATATAAAAATAACCAATAAAAATTTTATTCTGAATAAAATTCATTATTAAACATTATATGATTTCTTTTTTGTTATCCAGCTAATTTTAATTCATTACTATTAAAATCATTATTTTCTTGATTTTCTTCATTTAAATTTAAATTTAAATCTAAATTCTAAATATTTCTATTAAGTTCCAAAAAATTATGAAGAATAATAGCACAATCAGCAAAAAGAATTAAATGTTTCACCTTTTTAATAGATCAATCTTTTAAAGAAACCAATCTTGTTTTTAATCTTCCAAAAGCATTTTCTATTATAACTCTATATGATGAATGTATTAAATTAAATTTTTTTTGCTGTTGATTTGTTGATAGATGAAAAGGAGTAATTAAAGATGGTAAAATTGGATATGTAGAATCTTTAAGTAAATAATCATTATTAATAATTAATTCATTTTTTTATTTATAAAAACTTGAATTTTTATAAACTTTTGCATCATGTATTGATCCTAGCTAACCTATATCATAACTAATAAAAATTTCATGATAATCTAGTATTCCTTGACATTAAATAGAATAACATTTTTTTCAATTAAAATATGATTCTGAAGAATTAGAAGGTTTATAATTTAATATTAAATGAGTTTCATCAATAATATCAATTACATTTTTAAATCCACTAATTAATTGAATATTTTATGAATTAATTTACGCTGCTCTTCTTTTAGCCATTGAATAAATAATGATTTTTTTGATATTATTGCTTTAATTACTCTTTCTATATATAAAAGTATAGTATCTTTTGCAATACTAAATTGTGAATAAATTTTAAAAATATTACTTTTACCTCCGATTCTATGCAAAAATACTGCTAATTAAAATTCTACTAGTACTTGCTTTTTTTATCCTTTTGTTTGAAAAATATTATGATTGAAAATCAAAATAACTAAAGTTTTATAAAGTTCAAATGGCATTCATAATATTTTTTTAAAATGTTTATCATCATAAAATGGTAAAATTTCATTATACCAATAAGATGACTTTAGTATATTATATAAACGGGTATTAAAATATTTTGTTTCTAAAAGTAATAATAAATTAAAAATAATTAAGTCATTATCTTCAGTTTCATTTTCAAAATCATTAGAGTCACTATCATTTTCATAAAAAATTCTTGAACTGCTGTTAAAAGAAACGCATTTTCTATTTCTTATTTTATAGACATTTTAGAATATGTCATGCATCAATTTTTGTATCAACTCTGTTCAATTTTATATATCGAATTATGAATTTTAATTGGTTAATAACGATGTGCATCAAAAATTACATCAATCAGAATTGAACACCCCTAATATTTATTTCAATTTTATTATTTTTGATTTTTAAAATAATTATTAAAAATCAAACATATGGGTGGTATGCTATTAAAATTGAGATACAAGACATAATGAATCATATGATCTGTATTTTAATTTAATAGCATATCACTATATTATTTAATATCTTTGGTATTTATAAAATTTATAAATATTTTAATTAATTTATAAGAAATTATATTCAATTTTTTTTTGGTTTAATTATTATATTTTTTATAAGATTTAATAATTAATTTCAAATAAAAATTAAAATCAATTTGATTTTATATTTATATATTTTATTCTATAAATCTTTAATATTAATAATATATATAATAAATAAGTAAAAAAAAAAATAAATAAATTAAAAAATTTTCAAAAATGTATTTCTAAATAAATCAAATATGATGCTAATGTTATGCCAGTTCTTTAAAATGCTCAACTTAAATAAGCGTTATGTTTACGTGTGCAGAAGGTTTCCTTCGTAGAAAAGATAGAGAACTTAATTATAATTTATAAGGGTAAGGAAAATATAATAATTCACGTAGAATAAATGATTAACAAACAAAATTATAGTACTGCCTCTGTCAGCGCGTCTGTACTA
>CAMKVN010002080.1:0-15057 GCA_946474995.1 Funneliformis geosporum
ACTTTTCATTTTGACTTTGACCTCCAAAGTCGAAACATTTCGACTTTTGGGTTTTCATTTCGACTTCATGTATAGTTCTCATCTATCAAATACTATAATTTGAAGTATGACATGATGCTCTATTTTGCTAAAAAATAGAGTTGAAATAATTGTCAACTCATAAGATAAAATAATTAACCTGTATATTGATGTAATTATTAGAATCTCTATTTCTTTTTATTATAATCAAAGATTTAACCTTATACTAACCAAAGCACCTTCAAAACATCACTGATACTTCATTAAACTTAACTATAGGTTGAAAATAATCTTTATTATATATTTCTTTAGGACTTTTTTTTTATATTTGCTTGATTATTTAATTGAAAAAGTGGAAATCTAAACTCATCTAACTATACAACTTATTTATATTTTTCTATTCAGTTTCATTTTCCTCTGCATTATTTCAAGTAATCATTTTGATATTTAGTATTTAAATAAGATTTTTTTATACAATATAATTCCTAAGACCTTTTATATAAAGATAACTTCTAACTATGTTATAGTTTAATATTGTGTTAAGACTAGTATTTAACTTATTTATTATATCATCTAAAGGAGAAAATCAGTCAGTTTGGATAATTTATTTTAAAGTTTATGTATCTTTATTTACTAAGTAATTTTATTTATTAAATACATTTCATAGATTATGTAAAACCTGTTTCTTTATATATTTTTATAGTATCATTAACAGTATTAGTGAAAATGCCAAGTTGAGTAGAAATAAATCTTTACTTGATACTACTAAGATATATATCAATAATACATTTATTTTTATATATTTTAAACTAGAAGAAAAATACAAGCAAAATATTTTGTTATTTCTTTATTTATATATATGATAATAAGTAATTACCAATCATAATACAAAGTATAAATTCACATGATAAAAATCTGATAATTTATTATAGGCCTATATATTAATATTATTAAGAATTTCAAAACTAATATTGTATCTTAATATCATAATTGTATTACTAATGTAATGTGATTATAATATTTAATTAGACAAAAATAGTTAATATATAACTTATTTATATTACATCTATTATGAAACTAAGAATTATAATATTATTAGAAGTAAAAATATCTTTCTAAACTACTTTTAGGAAATTTAAGTTTCAAGATATTTGAGATTAAACTATTTATTTTTAATAAATATCTTTACCTAAACTTCTAATATGTTTTCTAAACTCAATTAAGTTTAATTAATTCAGATTTTAAAAAAAATTTATTTAAAGGTTTTGAAAAAGTTTTTAAATTTTTAAGCTATATATTCAAATAGGTTTCAAATAGTATCATTAATTAGAAGTATTTTAAAAAGAATAAAATGAGAAAATTGCTTCTTATATTTTCAAAATAAATGATATTTAAACATTAAAAACTTATTTAAGAAAAAAAGATTTACTTATGAAATTTACCAAGAAATAAGAAAAACAATAAATGTTAAAAAAAAAAAGCAGAAAGAAGATATACTATTATATAAAACTTTTTAGAAGAAAAATAAATCTGATTATTTACAGTATTGATCAATTTTTTTTTACTAATTATTACTATAAAGTAAATTCTTATTTATGCAAATATACTTAAATATTAAATAATGTTTTTGTTTTATAAATATTTATATTTCTCTTATTGATATTAAAATAAGGTAAATAATTCCTGTATTGAAACATTATAAAAACATTATCAATTCACATAATTTTCAAATAAAAAACAAATCCTTCTAATAATTACAATTAAAAGACAATTTCATTTTAGTTTAAAAAAACAACTACATGTATAATTAATAAATATTTATATAATATTTTCATCTATAATAACATTTACTTTCAATTGTAGATTGTTAATTGGGCTCTTGCTTGGTTTCTTATAATGCCTTTGAGTCTGAATATTTTCTTTTCATGCAAGTGTATTGACTAATATACCTGAAATACTGAAATTTAGTAAAACCAATTTTTGAAAAAATCAAAGTTACCGCTATTAATATTGTTGGATCACAGTTAAAGTTGATTGCGTCATATAATCTAACTAATATATTATCTATCCATGGACTCTAGTATACATGTGATTTTTAAAATTTATAAAATTGGTCTCATAATAAATTAGTTTATAATATTGTTTTTAATTTTTTGAGAAAATTTTTTTTTACATCTAGAATTGAGAATTGATTTAAAATTCATTGAAGAAAAATTTCTTTTATTTTATAATATAAAATTCGGAAGAGTTTTCCTGTTAATATTCAAGTATTAGACACATTGCATTATAAGATTTTAATGACGTTAAGTCCGAAAAGATTTATCACATTTTAATAGACATTATACATATTACTTAATGCCATATAAAATTGATGCTTAATTTGTTCTTAAAGCATTTATTTTTTAAAGTTTTTATAAATGTTTTAATATGTTTTGTAAGTTGGACGCGTAATTTGCACGAAAATTAAGTTATAAAAGAGATTTTTCTTTTGAATATTTTATCCAAAAATATCCAAAGGATTGATATCTATACAGCATCAACAGCATCAACAATAAAAGTGTCCTATTCACGGATTCAACCTGGAATTCAATATTAAATCTGCAAATGGTTAAAAAGAATCCTCAAAACACGATAATAGATATATAAATCAAAAACTTCCTCGCAATTCCTAAAAGTATTGCTCAGCTTTTACTCTGTTAATTAATAAGATACACAGGAAAAAGAAAAAAAAATTATTATATAATTGAGATAATAGCAACTATAAATGAAAAAAAAATTTTCAAAAATACAAGGAATTTTTTTGTTTTTATATATTAAAAAAAAAAAAAAGAGTTCGTTCATAATATACCACGATCACGACATCTTTTACAGTACCAGGTACCAACTTCAACAGAATGAGGCCCAAAGCCAGTGCAAATTCCATGAAACCATACTTGACAACTATCACAAGATACCATAAAATTCCCATCGTCTAATGTATTATTTGGAGGAGTACAAATACAATTAATGATATCTACTACTTCAGGTTGTGATTCAGAGGGTGGTGTAGATGTCGATTTTATACGTAATTTCAGTTTTGGTCGATTAAACTCCGATAATTTTTCGGGACTATCAACTTTCGTTGTTGAAACTTTAAGATTTGATTTTTTAGCTTTACTGTTCTTTAGCTCTTTCTTCTTAGATGCTTTTGAAGATTCTAAAGGAACAACGGGCAACTCGGGCTCTCGGAAATCAATAATCTCCGGGATCATTCTTTCCTTTCCTTTACGCGATACTGAAGATTTTGTTTGTAAAGGTTTAGAAAGTTTCACTTCTGATAATGTGGTATCATTAATCTGTGCAGGTGCTTTTATATTACCATCAATGTTACCTTTTGATGTTATTTCAACACGCTTTTGCCGTATTGGTGATTCATTTAGTCGCAACGGATAACCATAAGATTCCATTAAATCTTTTGCATCTTTTTCATCCATCACGGGAATTTCAGGTTCGCTAAACAATGAATCTTCAAACGAAAGCAAACTATCGAATTCTACAATTTTACGCTTTTTCCTTGAAGCATCAAACGACTCTCCAGATATAGGCTCGCTTGTAAGTGCCTTCTCAAATAATTCGTCTAATAAAACATATGCGAGTGGACGTTTGAGTTTTTGTTTAGAGGGCCTATTTTTAACATTTGAATCTGCAGATTTACTATTTGATCTTTGAATTTCCGGTATGCTTTCTTGACTGTTTATCGTATAATCGATAGGTTTTGGTGTTCCTCCTTCTATTGAAATCGTTGATTCTGTCAATCCACCAGATTCTATTGTTTTTTCTTGGATTTCAACCTTTTGATCCTCTTTAACAGGTTCTTCTTCATTTGGTTTAATTTCAGGAAATGGTGGAAGCCAATCAGGAATATAAGAAGGTCTCTTTTTTGTAATTGATAATCCTTCATTATGATTTAATTCTTCTATATGTTCTTTTGTAATTTCACCGTTTGTATTGGAAACTTTTCCATCGTCAATTGGTGTCGTCTGATCAGAAGAAAGAGCTGGTAATTCATTATCTTCCATAGACATGGACATATTTTCATCATCTTTACTATCTTTATTTTCAGAATTATTCTGTAACGGTGTATTTATTTCACTTATCCCTTCAATATCTATAATCATATCATCTTCCACTTCTTTTAATTCTTTTATATTGTTCTTAATTTCACTACTCACTAATTTTTTTGGTGTCAGTTCCTTTGTGTGAATCTTTTGACCTAAATGTTCCGTTTTTCTTGAACTTTGACCGTTACTTTCAATTTTATCCTTTTCTTTCGTTTCAACTGGTAAATCAATTTCTTCTGTCTCACTTGAAAGTCCACTTCTTAACAAGTCTATTAATAATTGAGTAAAATGATGTACGAAATATTTCTTTTTTTTAAAAAAAAAAAAATCAAATCAAATCAAATCGATCAAATCTTTAAATTAAATATACGTGTGATACCTTTCAAGAGAGTTGGCTTTCGTCCAGCGTAACCTCCAAGAACTTTCCCTTCGGTTTTTGACCATTCCCTTAACTCTTCCAAGTTTATACCAAGGTCTTCAAAGGCTACCAAGACGTCGGCGGTATTAACTTTAGTCCTACCAGCATTCGTTGCGGCTTCTTGAGCAGATTTTCCTAAAAACATTAAATATTCTTTCAAGACATCTGCAAGCACATCTCCGCTGATTCTTGAACTCTTTTCGAAGCCTGCAGATGCAAGCGTTTGATGTGTAGCCCTGCGTATAATTTCAGCGCAGAATTTCTCCATTTTGAGTGTTTTTTTTATGAGAATGACACTGGAATATTCAAACCGTTTTCAACACCTATTTTTGTATAGTACTTGTACTGTACAGGTGCAAAGTCATGAAAATTAGTATATGCTGCGCCACGTTTCAATAAACCCCATTACAAATTGTCATGTGATGTGCTTCTGTGACTAACGAATTATCAATAACAATCCATTAAAGAAATATTTTACATAGAAAATCCATAGATTACTAAACGTATAATTACAAAGATTTGTATTTTATTTTTTTTTATTTTAAATACAAAATATTATAGCTTTTTATTTTATCTATTTATAACAAAAAAAATATATATTCAAGTCGAAAAAAGAAAAAAATTAATTATTATCCCAAGATCAAAATTTCAAACAATTTGTCCTTATTAAATCAAAGAATCCCTTGACAAAAAAAAATTCTCTAATAAAAGCGTGATACAAATAATTCATTTAACCCTCTACATAATGATAATGAAAATATTAAATTTAAATGCCATTAAAGTCCTAAATGCAATCATAGGAAAGAGAGTAAAAAAAAAATGGTGTGTATAAACAAATAAAATAGAAAAATTTTCACTGTTTAATTAATTGATGGAGAATACGAATATGGGCTCATTTTCCTCCAATGTTATAAAAATCCACAATAAAAGTAAATCCTATAATCCATGTAATAAAACTTCAAAATTAATACATTTATTGTTGACTGCATCCCACATGATGTTCTCCTTCATCGTCGTCTTCGTCTTCATCTTCGTCCCATACATTTCCACCTTTTGCTTTCTTGTTACCATACTATATTAAAACAAACCGAATTAGTTAATTGATAAATCATAATAATAACGATAAGAATATACACACAACTATTTTACCTCGCTAAAGTCTCCTTCGGTCAAATGTACTTCATCTATGACATCTGGACGGGAAAGTTCTTCAACTTTCCTGCTTGGTAAAAGCGTTTCTAATTGCTAATTATAATGCATATAAATGAACATATATATAATGAAAAAAACTAATAAAAAAATAAAATAAATTACATTTATGAAACTAACTGGTACCTTGATTTTATCCGGAGATATCCACATGTCGGTTGGGAATTCTATGGTGAACTTAACATACAAATTACCTTTGTCGAACGGTCGTTTATATTGTGGCATGCCTTCACCAACTATGCATTTTATAGCACCAGGTTTTATCACTTCACCGGCAGGATGATTTATAACCAACCCACGTCCATCCAAGTGTTTAACAAGAACCTTTGAAAACCCACAAAGTGCCTCGGTAATTGAGATATTAACTTCCGTTAGTAAATCATTACCCTGTCGTTCAAATCTTTCATGTTGTGCTAGTTTGAGGACAAGAATTACATCTCCAGTCTCAACACCGGGCTATCATCATAAGAAAAAAAAATATATTTATATAGATAATTATTTGTTAACAAGTTATCTCATGCAAACAATAGACATCAATTAACTATGAGTTCGTATAATACCTCTTGATCAGCTTCACCTTGCATAATGATTTTTTGATTGTTTTGCATACCTTTCTCAATAAAAATGTCCAATATTTTTTTTTCTTCTATGGTCTTAATACCTTTACATTTTTTGCACCTATCTTTTTCCCTAATTACTTCTCCTTCACCATCGCCTTTTAAAAAAAGAGTAATTATAAATAATGGAAAAAGAAAACACGCGCACACATCAAAAAATACATAGTTAAATACGTACAGTTTGGACAAGATGTGTTGATCCTTTGAATCATGCCAGGACCGATTTGTCTCATGGCGACCTTAATTCCGCGTCCTTCACAACTAGGACATTTTCTTGTGGCACCACTCTTACTACCTTTACTAATAAATGTATAAAAAATATTCATCCGGCATTAGATCAGAATTTATTGTAACATTTCCAACGACTAGTTAAACTGTTATATACCCGTGACATGATGGGCAAACAACGTCTCTCTGCAAAGAAACTTTTGTAGTTTTTCCATTATAAAGATCTTCCAAAGTGACGTTGAAAGGTTTAACCAAATCTTCTCCACGCCTTTGTCTTGAAGGTCCACCACCTAAATAAAATTCATCCATATAAGTTTTTCATGACCATATAACAATTTAAAAAAAGCAACTTTGAACCAACCTCCCATTCCGCCAAAACTGAAAAAACTTGCAAATAATTCTTCAGGTGACATATTAGAACCGCCTCCACCAGATATTCCCTCTTCACCATATTGATCATATAATTCACTAGATCAAACTTTTAAATCAATTTTTACGCGTTTTGAAAATGAATTGTATAAAGCTTCAATTAATTTTGTTTTACCGTTTCTCTTGATCACCCAAAACATCATATGCATGACTAATTTCTTTAAATTTTTCAGAAGCCTTCTCATCCGGATTTTTATCGGGATGATATTTCATTGCCTATAAAGACATTGAATAAAGATTTAAGTAAAATAACCCTTTCATCTTATGATATGATCGATTTTGAGGGAAAATACACGTGTTTCCAAACAATGTAATTCTCATTGATAAAAAATGAGTTAAATAGTTTGCATTTTTATAAAACCGGGAATAATATTCTTTGAAAAGTTTTAATCCTTAAATGAATTACAACGAATCGGCTAGAGCTTTTTTAAACTTACTAACTTGCGGTAAGCCTACATAAGGAAAAAATAGAATTAATTAAATGACATTACAAATATATAAAAGCCTGGAGAATTACCTTTTTGATTTCACTTTCAGAAGCGTTCGTTTCAACACCGAGAACATCATAGTAATTAGTGTGTTTCATCGCGATAAGCAGCCTTAGATCTAAATCAAAAAGTCAACGCAACCGCAAAAATATTTTACAGAAAAAAATTTTTAATTCGCATCTGTTTTAATGGTATTAGGTCGCGTGACTGACTTAACCGCAGTTATGTATACACGTGCTAATTGTTGAACTAGAATCCGTTTTCGTGGATTTAGTTTTCCTAATTTACGCAATAAATAAATTGCTAATTAAAATAATCGAGAAACTGTTAATTAATCACATGCAATCTTCTTCGTACAACTTACGTTTCCTAAATATGAAGGATTTCTTTGTTATTTATTTATCATTACACAATAAATAACTATGGTTAGGCTTGTACAGTACCTAAATTAATTAACAAATACTTCAAATTAAATTAATTAATATTACAAAAATTAACATTCCTAGTTGACTTTTTGCTCAGATATTTTTTTAGACGGAAGTTGAATGAACAAACAAACAAATATATAAGATTAATCTACAAGATAGACAAGCGAAAAACATACGCAAAGCATAAAATAAGAAATCTATGATGTTGGTTGTAAATATATATATATATATAAAAACAAATAATTGATTCAATGGTGTTGATAATTGCGATGAATAAACGGGAGGTTGAAATGGATATACATTGATGTGTGTAACTAAAGCCGTTTAACAAAAAAAAAAAAAAATCAACCTTGAGAGCCTAAATAAAATAAAATATTATTTCCTCAAAAAGTCTAAGAAAATAGAAACTAAAATAAACAAAA
Organism: Funneliformis geosporum; assembly: GCA_946474995.1. Lineage (NCBI taxonomy): Eukaryota > Fungi > Glomeromycota > Glomeromycetes > Glomerales > Glomeraceae > Funneliformis > Funneliformis geosporum. The sequence goes on from CAMKVN010002080.1 coordinate 8,358, forward strand.
ATAAATAAATCGTACAAAATGTCCATATATAAATAAAGATATTCAAAAATAGACACTACTAATAAAATACAGTAACAAAAATACAAAAATAAACAAATTATTGATTGAAGCTATATACTCCAATATTTTTTTTTGTTGTTGTTTTGGTTAATAATATTTTACCCAGATTATTATTATTATTATTTTTTTTTAAAAAAAAAAGTTTTATTTCCTTGAATTATCTCGTGCAGCTTTGATTAGAGGCACAAGTGTATTCTGATGATCGGCTTTCTCTAAGAAACGATGACATTTAATTATAGTCTTATTACCATCTTCTATTTCATCATAAAGTTCGGATGCAGTTGGTCTCCTTTCTGTATCAACCTCTAAACACTCATTTAAAAATAATCTGAATTGTTGTGAAATACCATTAGGATTTTGTAATTGTGGTGTACCATTTGTTGCAATTAGATATAAAGCCTGTAAAACGATAAAAAAGTTTATATTGGTAAATAGGTTTTGAAATGATGCGAAATCTAAAAAGTCATTATACAAACCCTTAAAGGATTCTCGTTCAAATATGGTGGCTCTCCTTCTATCATCTCAATTGCCATAATACCTAATGACCATATATCAACCTTGGGACCGTATTCTTTGCGTGTTACAACCTCTGGGGCCATCCAATATGGTGTGCCAACCATTGTTGTACGTTTGTTATTATGTTCATTGATTTGCGCGCAGAAACCGAAATCGGCTACGACATATGAATCAAAGGTAAATTAAAATGTAACAAAAATAACGATATGAAGTTTAAAAGATTTTTCTGAACGCACTTAATTTGATGTCTCCTTGCAATGATAATAGAACATTATCGCTCTTGATGTCTCTGTGAATGACACCTTTTTCGTGTAAATGGTTTAACCCTTTCAACGTCTACAAACGAATTATGAGGCATTTAATCATTTTCTTAAAATAAAATTATTTTATACATATGTGGAAACCAAGTTTGAATTACCTCTATACAAACTCTTGCAATCTGGCCTTCCGACATGATATTAGTTGTTACTACATCTGTCAAACTACCACCTTCCATATATTCCATAATGACCCAAAGTTCTCCGGCATAAAGATAACTGTCAATGAAATTCACGATATTTTTATGTTTAGATTCTCTCATTACCAAAATTTCATTTATGATGAGATCTTTCTTTGGTTGTTGTTCAAGGTTCATTCGTTTAATAGCAACAGACAAATTAGTACCCTTTTGATAAGCGGTGTATACACCACCAGAAGCTCTAAAATAAGTACATATGTTATTTAACGTACAAATAAAGTCAAATATAACGTATTGGTACATACCCTTGACCAATTTTGACCAAATTAGTATAAAAGAGTTCTGGGTTTCCCTCACTACAAATCGCATTCAATCTATCGATGATATTTCCAGAATCCTTATTTTGCTTATTACGTTGAGGAGGGCGTCTTTGGCTTCCTTGTGGTGGTACTTTGGGACCTTGACCAACGTTAGCTGATGGTGAATGGGTTTTTGATGCTGAAGGATTTGTTGGACTTCCTTGATTATTTTGATTATGACGAGGCGGCTTGGGTTTTGGTGGAGGATGAGGTAAAGTCTTACTTTCAAGGGGAGGTAATGGCGTTATCGGTGGGAGTCTTGGAGGTTCCGTCATGTCTAAAGTAAACATTTTAAAATAAATGCATATACGTCTTAAAAACATTACACGATAAAATACTCACTACGCGATGGCTTGGGCGGAGACATAGAATTGTTTTTTGAGCTTTTGTAATTTTTCTGATTCTACATAATATTATAATTATTATGTTAACTCGAAAAAAAAAAAATCCCTTAATACATCATTTTCTTTAAAAGATTACCGTCGTTGGGTTTGATGGTCTTGTGGGGACAGTCGGTGGCGATGGCTTCCTCTTGTCTGGTGGGACGGGTGCTGTTCTCTAATTCGAAAACGAAATATAAATAAATTTCATCCTTATATGAAATCCTGCCCAAATAATTGTTCACCATATAGTTAATTTATGCAAAATTATCAAAAATCTGAAATATTTGATACTAACGGGATTCTCAAATATTTTATCCACCGCTTTTGGTGAACTTGGACTAACAGAGGGAGATGTTTTATTTGCAATTTTTGCGTTGTTAAATTTTTCCCAAATTAAATTTGGATTTTTGCCACCTGCTGTATCTTGATAAAATGCTACAATATCCAATACTGCCTATATATATTTATATATTTATTGATTGATTTATTTATTTATTAAAAAAACACATTAGTATGCAGATGAGAAATATAAGAATCTTGCGGCTACTGAAAATTAAGCGATTATACCTGTGGGTGCGCTTGTTGGTCTTGTTTTGAAATACCAGACTCTTGTAATAATGTTTGCCATTCTTTTGGTAAACCCTAGATGATCATAAGATATATTAGAAACAAATTTATCTTTTAATTAGAATTAATATTTGTTCAATAATCAACCGTAAATTCTCCAGTTTCTTGATTGAATCCGACATGAGTTAAATGAACCGGATCATATGGTGATGAAATCTCCACTCTTTTTTTCGGTCCAAGAAAATCTATTCAATAGAATTTTTTTTTTAATTTTATATAAATGTGTTACTTTAATATTCTAAAATTTGGCTAACGTAAAGTTTTTTTTTTTTAAAAAATAAAACCGATTTTTTTGGTCATAAGAAAGGAAAGAAGTCGAAACGAGAAACATTTACCAGATATTAAACTACCGAAAAACTTGAGCGGTTTACTTCCGTCTTTTTCAGTGGCCGAGGATTGTTGAATTGGCTCACCATGAACATTGATGGCAGGGGCTCCCTTAAGTGAACTATATCCACTTGCCGCGTATTTTGGAGAAGTGGGAGATTCACTCGGGAGCCCTTGTTTTTGACCACTACCAGCGGAGGGGCTTCTTGCTAGTGCCGCTTGATATGATGGTTCATTTGAGCGAGTAGGTTTCGGTGGAGGACCTAGACTATTTGGTTTCTTATGCCCACGACGCTGGTTATCTTTTCCTGAAGGGCTAGTACCATTCAATTCAGAAGCGCTGCTCATTTGGATGACTTTTTGCGCTACTTTCGGTGGCGGAGGAGCTGAACGTTTAGGTATTAATTGTCCTTGGTTTTCGATGTAATTTGTGGGGGAAGTTTGAAACACGTTGTTGGTTGGTGGGTTTTCTTCTATAGGTGACGATTTTGGTAATTTGTAGAACGGTCGTGTCGTTTGTGTTGTTGTGTTCATGATTTTTGGTTCGGTACTATTTTATATATATATATAATTTGCGCAGTTATAACAATTTTCTTCTCATACTTTTTCCTAACACAAGCGCAAATTGTCAGCTTCTATATTTAACTTGTTCGAAGTCTTCCTTTTAGTTCTTATTAACAAAAGAATGTTTTTTTTAAAAAAAAAAATTCATCTAAATGACATTCTCAACTTGGATAGTCATAAGGAGTTTCGGTGTTACAATCACAATCAACCCCAATTGTCCGACTGTTTTTTGACAATGTATTTTGGGATTTAAACAGTTTCTGTCAATATTCATGCTTGGCAAGTATCACTGCGTTTGTTCGTGACTATATTACCGTTTATTTTAAATCAAAACGATTGGTTCCCCATAATTGAGAATGAAACATTCATGTATTAGGAATTCATATTGTTATTATATATTAAGAATTCATAATGAATCTAAATACAAATTTTTTGCTTATTATTTGTAGTTCGACTAGAAAATACTATATATAACGTGATGGTTAACGAATCGCTGGTATTATCCTTTAGCTAGCAGGAAAATTTGCCCTACAAAATCAATAAAATATTATATAAAAAAATTTATAATTTATCAACTTAATTATTTTAAGTTTATAAATATGATTTTTAAAATGATTAATTTTAATCTAGTTTAAAAATATATTATAATAATTTTCAATGTGTAAAAATAATCCATTTGATCCTATTATAAGTAACTTATACTATGTTAATTTTTCAAAACATTTTATATGAAAAGATAGAAATTGGTAATGATGAAATAAAAGGTGGCGAAAAAGTTATTTCCAGAATGTATACTTGCAGTCCAAGAGATAAGAAACTATTTTATTTAAAAATTTTGTTAAATTTAATTGAAGATGCTACTACCTCTTATGAATATATAAAAACTATTAATAAAAAAGTTTATGATAGTTTTGAGAAAATAGCATGAAATCTTGAATTATTAGATGAAGAAAATAAAGAAATGCAGTGATCAAAAGGGTGGTTTATTCTTAGAAACAGATGGTTGGTTGATAGGGATATCATCATTAGAATTGATAATATGGGAGCTTGTCAATAGAAAAGGAGGAAATCTAAAAAAAATTAAAATTTCACTTCATATGCTAAATATGATTTTTTTAGTAAAATAAGTCCAGATTTAACATTAACTCAAAAACTTTTTTTTTTTAGATTTCCTCCCTTTCTATTGACAAGCTCCCATATGTGTAAAGGAAATATTTTTAGAATTAGGTCTATTTTGATATACTATTTCTTTTTTATTATTGGTACTATTGTTACTAATATTATTTATATGAGGTTGTATTGATTGCAATTTAAATTTGAAGGTGAAGCAGAATAAACAATTTCTAAATTACATAGGTTAATAATGTTTATACAGATTCTAAAATTAATGATTTTTAGTAAATATATATATTATGTCTACAATTGTAATATATGTGATCTGAAGCTGAACAAATATATCATAATTTTTGATTTAGAAATGTCTAAATAAGTCTTTTTTTGTTAAGATAAATAGAGTCCTCTTCTTTTGCTATATTAAAAGTTTTTTGATCTGAAAAATATATAACTGCATATTAGAAATTTCTGTAAGATACTTAGGATTTGAAAATAATCCAAGCTATAACATAAATTGCTTATCCAATATCTTTAAGTTGATAGCTATTTGTGTTAACAGGTAAGTTTGTTAATTTTAGAAAAATTTTGACTTATTGTAAATTTCTTCATTAGAAAGAGAATAGAGATGAATTCTAATCATGTTTTTGAGTATAAAGAATCTATGATAATTATTAAATTAAGATATATTAGTATCAATAGCAAATGTAATTATAGCTTGTTATTAAAGGTTTTTTGTGATCATGATACATTTGACTATTATACTAAAAAAAAGTAAAAAAGGACCTAAGATTTGATTCAGTTATTATGATACGAATCTCAGTGATCTTAATCGATATCTCAAAAGTAATTCTTACTATTAGTGTAATGTAGTGATAGGTTTTAAACATATTTTTTAATTTTAGATATAGTTTTAGTCATATAAAATAGTATTCAAAATCTGTTTAAAACTATCTAAAACTATCTAATTGTCCAACACTAATTTAATATCTAATAGAAGAAATATGATATTTTTATATTAGAAATAGAAATTTTAAGAGTATATTCAAAATTATCTCATATAATGAAGCTAATTTAGATAATTTTTTAATTTCTTTTTGGAGATGATTTTAAACTATTGTATTAATAAAAATGGAAAATAAGGTCTATCAAATAAGTCACAAATAGCATTACATTTAAATTTATTTAATTTGTTAAAGAGAAAAATATCTGCTATGTAAAAGGTAAAAATAATTAGCATTTCAATTTTATATTCAAAATAAAGAGCATTTTTTGAATTATTTTTGTCTAACATATTTTCTAAAGTATCAAAGGACTGGTCAAAATCCAAAGGATTTTTATTAACTATAGGAATAACTTATTTAGGATTTTTTCTTTATCAATAGAAGATGAAGCTAAGGTATTTTCTATTTCTATATCTGTTAGAGTACTTTCATTGATAATAGTTGAGGTAAATTATTCTAATTATTTTTATTATATTATTGTTGTATTTGTTATTCTACAGTATTTAGTTATAATCTCTTTATAGGTGATGTATTGATCTGTTAGTAACTGTTAAATTTGAATATTAATAATTATTTAGTTTTATCAAATAAAATAATTATTTAGTCTTTATCATTTGGATCTATAGATAATTATATTATTCAACCTTTATCTAAAAATAATTTTCAAAAATTTTATATATTAAGAAAACTCACTAAAAATCACTCTGATTTACTTACTTTAATATATTCCTAAAAAAAAAAGTAAAGAAAAAATAAAGAAAACAGTTAAATATCTACTAAAATCTACTTTTGAAAGGCTTACCTTAATGTATTTCTAAAAAAAATAAGAAAAAATAAAAAAATCAGTTAAAAATTCATTAAAATTACTTCTGAAAGGCTTACCTTAATGTATTTCTAAATAAAGTAAAAAAAAAATAAAAAAATCAGTTAAAAATTCATTAAAATCACTTCTGAAAGGCTTACCTTAATGTATTTTTTAAAAAAAATAAGAAAAAATAAAGAAAACAATTAAAAAACATCAAAAAATCACCTTCGAAAAGGCTTACCTTAATGTATTTCTAAAGAAAGTAAAAAAAAAAGAAAACAGTAAGAAAACTACCAAAATACCACTTTTAAAAAAAAGACTTACCTTAGTTTTGAAAAAAAAATTTCCTAAAAAAAAAGAAAAAAAAGTTAAAACCATCTAAAAGTTATTTTTAATTTGCTTATTATTACAGTCAGTTCTTTATGTTGCTTAAATGTTATAAGCGGACGGGTAATATATGTGGTAAGCAGAAGGTTTAATTTGTAGTT
>CAMKVN010002081.1:0-15046 GCA_946474995.1 Funneliformis geosporum
TTAATATAATTTAACCAAGTTTTACTTTTACCATTTAGACGTCTGTCTAAACTCTTGATTTCGTTCAGCAACCTTAAGTGTGTCACAGCAATAGACTCAAAAGGACCTGCCAAAAGCCAATTGACTCAAAGGGACAATTTTGCCCATGTGCGGAACTCAAAGGGATCCATAAAGCTACTAGGGTGGGCTTTTGACCATCAACTTAATCTAATCATAAAAAAACATATCTCCCAATTATTAAGTAGTTACGGTGCCTTCTGTCTACGAATATTGTCTTTGTCGTTAGCGATAATTTTCTGAAGTAAGGACTTAAACGCACTGTGTCAGTTTTTCAAAACTAAGCTTTCAGATCTCCATTCTAAAAAATTAATAAGTGACCACCGAAGTGGGTCGGTCTCCTGAAAGTAGCTGGGAGTTTGTTTGTCAATCTCCTGGAAGTTGTTTGACATGGAAATTTTGTATACAAGTTAACTATCAGTGAGAAAAAAAATTCTTTTACAGATATGATGAAATTTTTGATCACGTTCACACGTGTTGCAGATGCTTGCTTGACCGCTTATATTAAGGCAGTGAAACGCTGTATAATATGCTTCAGTCGGAATGTAATAGATAGCGGTAGCTCCGGAGTAATTCATGCTTAATATTAATAAATGCTATTCTGTGCAAGTGTATCCATAAAAAAAAATTTTGGGATCGATTCATTTATGTGAGAAAATATTTTTGTCGCAGTCTATTTTAATGAGAATTGAAAAATGTGCTTATTTTGTGCAAATAGTCCAAAACCATATCATGAAGACATCACATTTCGGGCTATGAAGATTCCAAAGCCAGATTCGTTCTCTCCAGAAAGGAGTACAGTAATATGTGTATGCTGATCCAAAGATGTTCAGTAGAATTATTTCACTAAAGTGCGTCACGATAATATTAGCAGTATTTACGTCAAACAGAGTTTTTTTGACTGTCCAAAATTAATAAGAAAAAACTTAAATTACATTGTACTCTTTAATGGGTCCACTTCAGAAGAATTGAGCAGAATTCTCCGCCTATATAGGTAGTATTCTATTAAAATTGAGGTACGGATCATATGATTTACTATGTCTCGTAACCCACTTTTAATAGATTAGCTTCCATATGCTTATGACTGCGTAGCATATATACAGATGTCATTAACTATTTGTCTGATCGCAATTTTATTGTCTTTGATTTAACAGTGCCTCCAAACTATCCTATCAGGATACGAGCTGGATGGGATCAAATTTTTGAAAAAATATACAAACTAATGAGTAGAATCTGACTTAACAGATGCCAGCTTTTTTTCTGCCTCCTGTATCTGCATCTTCAGATCCTTGACCTTGTAGTATAATTTCTTATTTGCACTAACCCTTTCTCTATAATCATAATCTTTGTCTTGTATTATTTTCCCAAAAGTCTTTCTATTATAGTCAAGTAGATGTTGAGATAAGACTTTAAACCCGGTGGTTATTTTCTTTCTCATGATTATAAGGGATACTTACAGTTTGAACCTCACCATCTAAAATATATACATATGGTAATGCTGAAAATACATTACATTCTGACCAACTTCAAGAACATAGTAATTTTTTCTGAGTCATATTTTTGTGTTTCCTATTTAATGAATTCTCATAAACCTCTAATATGTGTCTCAAATAAGATTCAATTCGTTAGGACTTTTCAGAAATAGATTTTAATAGAATAGGATCTTTAGTATGGTGTAAGAGTCTCTCGCATGCTCTCTTGACAAGACTTTTAGGTAATCTATTAATAATATGTTTATAGTCAAAATGGAACATTTTATTAGATATAGTTTCGCGCAAAAAAAGTTTGCGTGCAAAAATACATCCATTAGTCCATAGCAATAAAATGTTTTATTTTACTAATAAATTCATGTGCCAGCTTTGTGACACATCTGGCAGATCAGCTAGAAATATTAGCTCTGATCAAGAATTCATGTGACATAATGACCATTGGTTAGCAAAAAAATCATGTGATTTTAACCAGGACGCTTCAGCTGAAATTTGTCAAGAAAAATGATAGGTTATGGAATCATCAGATTTCCAGAACAGGCCGTTGTCTCAGCAAAAAATTGTCAAGAAAATTTTATTATTTGATATATATCACACACAAAAAACATGAATATATATTTACGAAATCGACCGTTAGGATCACTTTATTGATATAGTAAACTAATAAAAAAAATCACATGATTTTGTCAAGAAAAATTTTTATTAATAATTAAATACATGAAATCAAACTCTATTCTATAAATTTTTGGGGGTTAAAACTGTTATTACTAAGGTTGCTTATCTAAACTCATTTTTAATTTGGCAAAACGGTAAAACCTTTAGTTTCGCTAAATTTTTACTAAGTGTTTGATATAGTTTCGCCATTTTTATAAGCTTTGATATAGTTTTACCTTTTTCCAAATTTCGCAAATTTTTTAATAAGGTTTTAATATAATTTAACCAAGTTTTACTTTTACCATTTAAACGTCTGTCTAAACTCTTGATTTCGTCCAGCAACCTTAGTTATTACCATTTCACTAAAATTATGCTCACTATCCCCAAAATTAAAATCATATAATATCTTGTGGCTACAGATATTCTTAAGTATGGATAAGTGGATATATAACACTTGGTGAAATTATATGCAATAGAATTATTACTTCCTCTATTAGACAGTACTTATAAATTCCTGATTCTTTTTGTATAGCATAAAATTCTATAATATCATCTAGAAATAAATAAGGCAGAATATAAATGATTTATAAATATATAAAAAAATAGAAAATAATTTATATGTACTTACGATATTAATAGTAAATATGGTCAGATTCTGCCTCTTAGATAGTTGATTAAATATCTTTTTAAGGTTTTTATGCTTCTCATAATATTAATAAAAAACATTAATTTTTTGTGATCACGAACCTGCTTATTTTGACTGGAATTAGGTCTACCGGTCTCAAGATAAACAATTTTAAGTTTAGCATTTTTTTCTAACTGGATTATTATCATATAATCAGCTCTTTAGGCAATTTTATAAGAATCTTTTCATGTGACACTAACTGAACTTCCTTTTTTACTCCTTAATTTAGAAAACATATAATTGAAATAAAATATATAATAGTAGTGTATTTTTCAAGTTAAACTTACCATATGTCTTACGCTATTAGTTTTCCTGGTAAATTACTCATCACTATATTTATCAATAGTGTGAGAATTTTGCAAATATATGATCTTTCATTTATTGATTTACCCTTCTTTATATATGCTTCGTATTTTGGTGATTTTCAAACTTTGAGCCTATAATTATTTATCAGTTAATAAGCAAAGCAAAAAAAAATGCCAATTTTTCTTGTTGCTATCATGCAGTTTCAGAAATTTGGACTTACATTGATTCTAACATTTGTTTAGCTAAATCCTATAATTTTTTAGGTTTATCTAACCATTCTCTATAACCAAAATCTCATCCATGATAATTTTCAATTTTTTATTCCAAATAAATTCTTTATAGGCTTTTATTATATCATAATTCTATTCTAACTTATATTTTTGAAATGGTTCCTTAAAAATATCACAAACTGATCCTAGTATATTTGTAAAGAGTTCTGACTTAATATGGAAGCTGTGCTATTAAAAATGGGTTACAGAAACCTTTCAACAAAAAATAAGATTTTTGATTCATATTATAGTATATTAAATGAACTTTATTTAATTAAATTTTTAAAAGCTATTAGCTCATTAATAAAACAAGTATTTTGGTGACAAAAATGCTTAAATTTCTGTGTAATGTCAATCAAATATTTAAAATTAGATTTATAGAAATGATCGATGTAAATTTTAGCAATAATTGACAAATAATCGACATATATAAAAATGCTTCAAAATATGATTTTAAATAGCAAAATCTCAAGTGTTATAAAATTAATGTAACAATATTTTTGACAAGACAGAGTTGATAGAAAATTTTTAAATATTTTATAGTTTCATTATTTTTAAAATAATTTAATATTTATAAAAATAATTATTATAATAAAATGTTAAATATATAAAATAAAGTATCACCTTATTAATTGATTAGACTCAATATTATTTTTAATGCAATTTTTTATTGGCTAAGTATGTTTATTATGACATAACTATTTTTTGATTATCAATTATTTAAAATCAATTTACTAATCTCGTAACCTATTTTTAATAGATCAGCTTCCATATTCAGAACATCTGAATAAATCAGATGATCGAATCTAAGACTCTTTACATTTATTTCCTCAAGTTCCATTTCTATTCTCTCTCACATAATTTCTCATAACTAGTACTCTCACTTATGCACTGACTAACATCACGCTTCAAAGATCATAAATTTGTATTTGCATTTTCATATCAGGCTTCATTATCAATTAATAATGCTTTTATTTTTGAAAGTAAATATAGATCATCGAATACTGTTGTGACCTAAAACATATTTAATATTAGTTTTTTAAGACTAGTTTGATAAATGATTCAATTTTACATTGTAGGATCAGATTAGGTTTCTATTTTCATAAAGTTTCAAATGCTAGCAAAATATCTGATATGTATTATATGGTATATAACTAGTTACTACTGTTAGGAAGTAATAATATTATAACAGATATTAGCCTCTTTGCTAGTGGTTATACCATACTAGAAAACCTAAAATTACAAGTCATCATATCCATATATTTATTATAAAATAATTCATCACTATACCCATTTCGTCAGTTTTTTTTAGTACCAAAACTTTAAAGCTTCTTTATCCGTTCAACATCTTCTGAGAGGACTTGCTCTAAAACTCTCCAAAACATTTTTAAAATTCTCTGACTACTTTTTTAGAACACTTAACTATACACCTTGCTTCACTCATATAAATAACACTATGAAAATTCTGACAATATCAAGGGGTTCTCTTGTTAAAAGGAATTCTTCTATATTTTGATAAAATAAAAGTTGAATATTAGTATAAAGCTTGCTAAGCAAAGTAAAAAAATAATGTAAAAGTATAATAATTTCACTATACTGCTCTTTTTAATATTTGTAATTTCCTCATTCACATCTCTCTGTCAAAGTAGAAGAATATGCAATGCTTTTACGTCAAAAATGTTATGTTCGAAAATAAGAGCATGTAGGATATGCATTAAAAATTTTGACATTTAGAAAGACATTAGGGATAATGCATATATAGTTTTTATCTGTCTGAATATGCTATTATTTGGATAGATATCTTTTACAGGTCTATGATTGAAAGAGGGTAGAAATAGCCTTGTCTTTCCAAGCAAATATACATATCAGTTAATATATTATTTTTCTAGAACATTGCAAGAGAAAAAATAAAATATTTTTTGGAGAGGATCGATTTATGTGTGAAATTATTTTATCACATAAGCAAATATTTGCACTCACACAGATGATTGGTAATGTATCACTATTACTTCATATATGCACTTTACAAGCTTTAACAAGGATCAGAAACATGTTTATTTTTATCACACATGTCTTACATACTATTAGCAAGGCGCAAGTAAATATGAAGCTAATATAATAAATTTCTTTCTCTCTTGATTGCCTAGGTCGATCTGTGAGAGATAATCTTTCCCTTTTTTGGCAAATTTCAGCTGGGATATCCCAGTCAAAATCACGTGTATTTTTTTCGAATGAGTATGAAAATAAGAGATAGAACTATTTTTTATTTATGTATTACTTCAATCGTATTCTAAAAAATCTATAAATAGTTATTTTCCTACAGGTGATATATTTTACGGATTAGCTCTATATTAATAAAATAATACTAGATATGGTATTAGAAAACATTTCTCGAAGGCGTTCTCAGAATGCTTTATCTCTATACTACTAATTACTGTTAGGCAGGATATTAATATGCAAATTGAGTTACGCTAACATTTCTATCTGACTACTAATATACTAACTAGACTTTTTTTAGTATCAAGATAATATTCAGGATTCTGTGCTCATTTTATCGTAGTATATTAATTTAGTATATAACCTTTTGTTGCAATATTTTTCTAGTATGAGCAAAAATTACCCAACCTAATCAGTATAATAATTGATTTTTTTCTCTTCTGCCTAAATTCTAGTCATATAAATAATATGATCATATTGTGAAAGAAATTGATCAACTTTCCCATTATATTTTATTAATTTTCCATTAATATAATAATAAGTCTCATCATAAGAAATAATATCTAACTACTTTTACCTGTCAGGAGTACCATCATTTCTTATCGCCTCCCAAACTTGTTTTGTTAAAGTTTTGGATCTCTTTTTATAATTCCTGTAAGCTTGCTGGATAACTGTTACATAGAAATTTTTAAAGCTATAATTAGCCATAAAGCATTTCACATAGTATTTAGGAATCAAGAATCCCATGATTACTTCATTAAACTTCTTAAATTCCTCAAAAAAATATTCATTATAAATTAGAGGGTCTAACTCAAAATAGGCAGATCACAGACAAACAATTGATCAGTTTATACAGAATGATTGAATTTTATGAAAAAAATAGGCCTTAGCCACAAAGTATATTAACTGCTTTTTTACTTATATATAGTTTAATAAATAATCTATGTTTAGAACTTAGAATATTTCTTCCAATCAGTTAGTTGTAACTCGAATCTAAAAGTAAAATACTTTTAGTTGAAATCATATTTTTCGACGAATATCAAGGAACAAGATTAGTACATATAAAATACTGGAAAAATGGTAAGTATCATGTGTGAAGTATCAATGTCATTTTTCAAAATTAAATCGAGCAATAGTAAGACATACCTTATTTTTATTTTTGTAGGAAATGCTCAATCATTCAATTGATAGAATTGATGATAGATATGATGGATGCAAAGGTTCAACTAAAAACTTACTTTCTTTTTATATGATTTGTAATAATATACATTACGTGATCTTGAAATCAGCAAGTATGATCACATTATGAAAATCTGGATCAACAGCTCAGTTGTGTAAAAGTTCGAGAAATCATGCTATACTATAGTTATGATGCAAATAATTTAGTTGGAGAGTATTTTTCTGCTCTTGCATCACATATTCCAGTATTCTGTGATGATTGAAAGGAATTTGCCAAAAATCTAAAAGGTAAGTTTAATACTAACTTTACTTATTTCACAATCCAGGAATAAGAATTAATCGTTTATTAATAATAACTTATTATTCCTGAATTTTAAATGAAAGGCAAATCAATTATCGGATTGGCGAGATTTGCCACAATATAATCTCACAGTGCTAGAAGTTTCATTTGACTAGATGTAGGATTAGCTGGCTCGAGCTTCAAAATAAGCTAAAGTATAAAGTATTTAGATTACAGGAAGCCAGAATAGTTTTAACAGTTAGGAAAATTTATTGTGTTACATCATGGGTTAGAAATTAATTAACAAATCATAGATTGATTTGTATAATATGAATACTGTGAAACTATTACTCTTCTGGTCTTTTGGAATGCAAAAGATAGTCTACCCTATTTGCTTAATCTGATAGTTTTTCTTTTTTGGAATGAATGTGAGAAAAATGATAAAAAATAATAGCATATAGAAATATATTATAATTGGTTATGTGATCATATGTAGTATTAAAAATTTTTCTTCTTTTATGCTTTCACATTTACTACAGTGAACTCTTGATATAACGAATTCTAGGATCTGGATATCAACTTCATTATAAGCTTATAATGAATTTTTTAAAGAATTTAATTGGCTAGTTCACTATAGTAAAGGTAATTTTAATATATTTGATTTAAAAATTCGCTATATCAAGGGTTCGCTATATCAAGGTTTGACTGTATTGGAATTTTATGTAGATGAAGAGCAATCCTGCATTTGAGATGATAAGTTTGTTTTCTGCAATATTCACCAGAATCCTATTTACCCATTATATTATTCTTTATACTTTTTTTCTTTATAATCTTCATTACATATAGGATAGGATGCTAAATTAATGAGATTAAAGCTATCATTACAATTCTCATATTTCTTTAAAAATAGATAAGAAAATCGCTTTAACACCAACCCAATGATATGTTTTCACTTCACTTCTCGATCATCAAGTAAAATAGAAATCAGAAGTCTGGATTTGTTAGATGACATTATCTGATTGGAAGAAGATATAGATGATACACTCACCTCATCTTTGGGCAAATTGACTGGATCAATTCTGGAGGAATCACTTGAAGAATTAGAAACATGAGATGAAGGAATAGGTGTGGCTGAAATACTTACCTCAGCTGAAATTTCAGTCAAGAGATTTGATACTTCTTTCACATTAGCATTATTATTGTCATTATCATTATGCTTAAAAAAATTATTTATAATATCTTGAACTTTATCATTAGTTAACTCAGAAATATAATTCGCTGTATATGTCATAATATACTTAATATTTTCTACACCTATCTTTTCAAATAAATTATATATTTTTACGACTTACTGAGTTTACCCTTACAAGTATTAACGTGTGATTTCTAGAAGTTATAATCCAATTTCTTCAGATCTCTTTTTACAAAAAATGGAATGATTCTTTAACATTTTATTATAAATAATTCCTTTCACTTTTTTCTCACCAATTTTTCTATTTTTCATAGTTTCGTTAACTAGAGTTATAAATTTTTTTCATAGTAACATCAGCACAAAATTTCTTTCTAATTCACATGAATTGCATCATATTTAGCATTAGTCACTTTATTGAATAATTGAGCTAAAGTAAGCAGTGGTATTATAGAAGAAATTTGACTCTATTGTGATAATATATCGTTAAAAAAACTAAGAATACATTTTTAAAACTGTGCATCACTTTGAATACCATCAGATATTATTTGAGAAATATTTTCTACACTTTTTTTCCTATGACTAGATATCATTGGTATCTTTTCAGAAGCAGAATACTAGTATCAGATGGTTCTTTTAGAATCGATTCTTGATCTGGGTTAAGAGATACTTGCTCTACTTTACTAAGTTTCTTCTCCCTATTATAATACCTAATCTTATCATTAACTCTTTTCTTATACAACTCGTCCAAGAAAGCATCTCTATTTACATCATTTAATCTCTTAGAATTGATAGATATATTACTATATATTTTGCAATTAGACTTACTATATGAGCTGGCTTGCTGAACTTCTTGAGAATCGGATATGATAGTAGCTGATACCTCTACCTCTAGTATCGCTTCCTTATCATTCTGAGGTTCTTCATTTACCATCAAGGAATGTTGTTCCATTATCGCAAGCTTAACTTCAAGCTCTATATTTTTTTGCTCTAATTCCTTAACCTTATCATGCATCTTATTCTCTTCAGCAGACTGTCTTAAAAGTTTAGTAATTCTGGCCTTAAGCTCAACTTTCTCAACTTTAAGTTCATCATTCTTGACCTTAATCTCAGCAAATCTCTTCTTAAATTTATCAATCTCAACTAAGAGCTTGACATTTAATTCCTTTAATGAATCATTAGATTGTGTGTTAGATATATCAATAAAAAATATGAAATATTTAAAATAAATAAAATACATGATTTTGATTGGAATGCCTTAGCTGAAAATTGCCAAAAAAAATTTACGTAACTTTAGGAGAATATCTTTTAAAAAATGATTATTTTTTCACGTATTTTAGAACCTTTATTTTCAGTATAATTAAGCAAATCTACCACTATTTTCATAGTTGTCAGTTGGTGTTAAAGATGGAGTTGTAATTAATTTTAAAATTTTTAACTAGTTGTAACTTAAGTTGCAACTTATTGAGTTGCAACTATTTATGAATTTTTTTATTAAAATAAATTTTACAAGAAGTTGCAACCAGTTGCAACCCAAGTTGCAACTTACTGGGTTACAACTTCTTAATTACAGTACCATCTTTAGTTGGTATAATATCACAACTGATCTATAACTTAACTATCCTTTTTTATCTTGCCCCATTAGAATGATGAAATTGGTTATATGATTATCTATTTTATTTCTATAATATTCTGCTTTGGAGATGAGTCCATCTTGATTGGATATATTACAAAATGCATTCATACTAAAGAGTTTTCTCATTAAGGAGTGATATGCTTTTTCTTTTGAATCATCGCATTAGTTTTCGAGTTTAATCAAAAGATTAATAAAGTTATCAATTCAAAAAGCATAGCGAACTTTCATTGTGATTGGCCAATTTTTGCAGATCATTTTTTATTATTACTAAAATTCTATTAGTTGATAAAATCACATGATTCATTAATTATTAAATCGAAAATGTTAATTAATAAAGAGATTAATTTTTTTTATTATCCATTTATAAAAATATCAATTATATTTATTAAATTATTGTATTATTTTATATTTTATCAATATTTTCTTTAATTATGCATTTGTTAAAATATTTACAGCTCTTTCAAAAAGAGAATCTATATTATTATCTAAAGTAAAATTTTCAATTTCAATATTAGTATTATCATTAGGTTCGGTAATATCCAATTTATTTATATTCTCATCTATAGCTATCCCACTAAAAGAATCCAAAGTTTTTGAAAGGCTTTACAATTATTTTCAATTCTGCTTATAAGATAATTAGTACAATATTGGTATTTACTTTCTAACTTAAATAAAAAAACATTCAAAATGATAACTATGACTACAAATTAAAATACAACCTACTTCACATAAACTTTCACAACCTTTCAAATTGCAGTATTTATCTTTTTGAGAAGGATATGCCATATTTCAAGCTATTGGAAAAATCTTAATATCAACTTTAGCATCCAATGTTACAAGTTCATATAATTTAGAAGAAATAGCCTTTGATTTATTAAGATTATGATAAATAAATTTAATAAAAAAAGAGCACTGCTTTTTTCAAGATATTCTAATTATTTTGCTGAATATCTAATATTATGATCTTCAGAAAATACATAGTAAAAAAGTTGTTACCACACATTTGATCAATTATTCGCGCTTATTGAATAATTTGTTTCATAGTATTTGATTTTGTATTTGTCGATGGAGAGAACTTTGAAAATTTTTCACATAATAATTATTAAAAATGTAAAGAGAATCTGAAAGAACTTGTGAAATAAGATTATTAGTATTATTCCAATAAAAACATCACTTAAAAATGCTAATGGTAACTTATTATAATGTCTATACTAATATTGATAAAAAATGGCTTATACACAAAACATGGCTTCTTTATATTCTAACCAATCTTGACTACAAAATATAACGGGATAAAAATCTAAAACTAATGGTACAATATTATCTAGCAAATTGATAAAGTATCTGACTTCTGGATTTTTAGACTGTTCGAATTTTTGTAAAATTGTTGAACGCACTCACATCTAACCTTGAGATGCTAATTCTAAAAGCAGATTAATTTTGTAAGGTTTTGGCTTTTTCACCAATACCTTTCGATGCCCAAATATTGCATGAAAAAACTTGTCAAAAAATTGACAATTTAAAAGAAACACAATTTTACGACTATTTAAGGATATATATAAAGGTCTGATTATTAGAACAATATGCAAGACTTGTTCTGGTACTCCAGAAGGATCTTTAACTTTGATATAATGAATGATAGTACAACACATATTTAGTTGTTTAGAATAATCTATAGGCATTACTAACATTTGTATTTCTATATATGTTTTTACTTCAGGAATAGTTAACTGATATTTAATTGCATTTACATAATCTTCAGTTGAATGTAGAGAACTTTCTTTTAGATCAACCAATTTTGTATTCTCGATACTTCGATTAACACAGCGTTGTTCAATCCTGTTATCATAATTATAAACCAAAAGGCACTTAACTCTTTTATCATGAGTCTCTGATATAGGTATCAAATTAGCAAATATTCACTTTCGTCCTGTATAACTGAGCCATAGAAAAGGAAAGAAAGAAGTATGCATATATTGTATAATAATAGTTGCATCAATACCCTTTTCATTATAGAAACTTTTTTCTTGATTAGGATTATAAAATGGGATAAATGCTATTTCTGACAAGGCTTTTAAGAGTATCATTACAAAATGCTAAATACTATGCGTAGTTGTTATATTACTACAGCGATACTCATGAATGTTATGAAAATCATCCACATTGAGAATAATCAAGTTTTCATTCTGTTTAAAAGATAGTTAATAATTTAATTAGATTAATTATAAATATAAAACTCATATAAATATGCATATATTGTCTGTTAAAAACCTTCCTACTATTATTGCATATACTTCTAAATGCTGTGCTTTTTGTTTTGCAATTGTCATTTGTCTTACTGTTAAACCTGCACCAGCTATGTCTCTATTACTGATGAAGATATTCCAGATGCATCTAACATAAATCCAACCTTTGCTTTAATCCTATTAATAAACTTATTATTAAGTCTCGCTAAAAAATAGCAAAAAGAAACTAGTATACTTTTGTTTTTTATTAGTCATGTTATTTTAGTTTGCAGGTTTGTTTCAGCTACTAATTAATCAAAATCCCTTCAATGATGGTTTGGCCTTCTCAAGCATTTTCTTGAATTTGTTCAGATCTAGAATGGGTCATTCATTATACACATATTGTCTTATATACAATACCATTGCCATTAGTTTGATCTTTTTATTGAGAGGAATTAATTCTAAAATATAGTAATTATATAAGAAGCAATCTAGAATACAATAATATACGAAAATGTATTTAATTACTTACCTAACTTTACTTCATCAAACTCTGCACATACGTTATTATATTCAGCTTTCAGTTCCTGAAATTGAGATTTAGAATAAATAATATCATTATGCAAAATATATAACCTACCCTTAAATTATTTTAAATTTTCTTTCAAAATCCTCTTATTTGCTGGCAGATAATCAGAAATATTTGATATTCTGGATCCTTATCTGTTCTATATAAGCAGTGATGACACATATTTGCTTCTGGTAAAAGGTCAAAAAATTTAATTAATCATATCAGGGCCTTCTTTAATTTTTTCCCTTCTTACTATTTCTAGCTATAGATGAGAACATGGATTAGGTTTTGGCTTTTACGTTTACTATCAATTTGTTATAGTGCTTTTGGTATAAAACCTTACCAACCAAGTTCAGATGTTGACTTGAACTTGGTATCATTACTTGCTCAGATATAATAGATGCCTTATGCTTTTCATAATCGCAGACAACATAATCCTGACCTTCTAAATCACAATATTGAGCCTTCCTTTTTCCCTATTTTTCATTTGTAGTAGTTATTTCTTCACAAACTTTCTGTGTAGACATTTTGCATATATCTCTTTAATAAAATCGCCTATTACAACAAAATAGAAAAAACCTCTTATTAGCTAACTTCTGAATTATTAAACTTCTTCTTGAATTATTTTAATATGCAATAAAATAAGGTGTATACTTTAGAAAAATTTTTATTGTAACCTTAGTAAATTCCTCCCTGTAGCTGTGAATCCATTTAAAGTTAGATAATCATTCTTTAATGCATTTAATATGTGACGATTATTTTGAAAAATCAACCAATCAAGTTTAAGTTCACTATGCTGACTGATACTACTACTATTTGTTATTAAAATTACATAATAAACTACTTTTATAAAAATTTAATTATTTAAATTTATCTGTTAATTTGTATAGATAATTCTGATTAATAAATCACTAATTTTAACCATTAAATTAAAAATAATTTTTAAGATAAAATTTTATTATTTACTTTTTTTTTATTTTTTTAAAAAATTCTTATTTTAAAATAAGATAAGTTATTAAACTTATTAGATGAAATTTTAATTTTTTCCTTTTTTTTTCTATTTTTAGAAAAATTCTTATTTTAAAATTAAAGTAATTAGTAAATTGAAAATTTGTTATTTTTTTTTTTTTTTTTTTTGTTTTTAAAAAATTTCTTATTTTAAAAATAAGAAAGTAAAATTGAAAGCAATTTTTTGATGAATTTTTTATTTATTTTTTGTAAATTTTTATTTTAAAATTAAGGTAAGTAAATCAAAGTAAAATTCAATTTTTAAGATAGATTTTTTTAATTATTTTCTTTTTTTAAAAAAAAATAATCTATCTTCACTTAAATAAAATTTATATTGCAAAGTATTTCTTCTTAAAAATTTAAATTTCAATAATTATATAAATTATAAAATTATAAAATTAATAAATTTTAAATTTATATTATTAATTTTAATTTACTTTAACTGATTTAAATTAATTTAAGCTAATTAGCAGCTAATTTAGACTAATTAATATTTGATTTTAAGTTATTTTTATGTTATTTTTAAGATATTACTTAATAGCTAATTAATTACTAATTGACAATTCCTAATTATTTCTAATTTTATTAATCAATATTAAAGTAAAATTAATTATAAATCAGCTATTAATCTGTTTAAAATTAGTCATCTGATTTTAAATTAATTTAAACTATTTCAAATAATATTAAAAGTATAATTTTAATGAAAAATAATTAAAATACTTAATTATTCTAAAAATATAATTTATTTTTTTAATGGTTTTCCTTTCAAATTTTAATTACTAATTAAAATTTATTTTAATATATTAAAAATTAATCTTCAAATAAATTATATTAGTATTGTAACCCAAATGATCTTTAAGAAATGAAAATGTGATACAGTGAAATAATCTATAAATGATCATCTTTGTGAATTGATCTGCAAGAATCAATGACACAATAATCTGTAAAAGTGATCTGTGAAATTAACCAAATCAGTTAATGAAAAAATGAAGTAATAGATCATTAGCCCATGATGATACGCGTAACCTTTTAAACTAGAAACTCCAAATAGAAACTTCAAGGAGAAACTAGTCAAAGGCTAAGTATAAAAATGTAGTAATAATTTAAGAATAATATAATTATATTCTCTACATCTCTTAAAATATATATATATTATAGTTAAAGGACTATTGCATAGCGATTAGATAGTCATTACTCAATTATTACAACAATATTACATAGAAAAGATGAGGAAATTATTACATAGTTTTTATGCAATAGATAGCAATTTAGTGTAGAAATTT
>CAMKVN010002082.1:0-15041 GCA_946474995.1 Funneliformis geosporum
TTTTTTAAGATTTTTTTCCAAAAGTTTGGGTGGTGCTTAAAATTGGGTGGTGCTTAAAATCGGAAGAATACGGTAATCAAATAAAATTTAAATAAACCAATTATATTTAATAAATTATTTAGGTTCATAATAAATAAATATGGAAGACCAAAAAAAAAATAACCAAGAAAATATAAAAACAACTGAATTGAAAAGTGATTCACTGAAATCTCCGCGAACTTGGCAAAGTTCTAATTTACTTTGCCCCCATGGAGAAGGCAAAATGTTCTCGATGCGTCATATAGAACCTGTTTCATCTAAAGAGTTATCTGGAAATAAAAAAGTTTTGGATCAAGAAACTTTAATTATTGATTATAAAATAATCGAGTCAGATGATCAAGTAAATGATGATATTATTAGCGAGTTAGAGAGACACATTAGAGAGCTAGAAACAGTTCTCTACATTACTTCTTTTGATATTTGTCCAAATAATAATCACAATATTCAAGAAAATATGAAAACTATTGAATTGAAAAGTGATTCGCATAAATCTCCGCATACTTGGCAAAGCTCTAATTTACTTTGCCTCCATGGAGAAGGCGAAAAGTCATCGATGCGCTATAAAGAACCTGCTTCATCTAAAGAGTTATCTGGAAATAAAAAAGTTTTGGATCAAGAAACCTTAATTATTGAGAATAAAATAATTGATTCAGATGCTCAAGTCATTAACAACTACAAGGCTCAATCAGAAAATGAATATTTTATTAGCGAGTTAGAGATATACATTAGGATACTAGAAGAGGAGTTAGAAGAAAATGTACGAGAATTAAGAATTAAAAATGAAAGGCTAGAAGAAACAGATCTCTACACCATTCTTGTTCCTTTTTTGTCCAAAATGCGATATTAATAATTAGAAAACGAAAATTCCGACTAGGACTAGAAATAAAGAATTAAAGCAATATTATTGATAAATTTATAAGTTATTATTTATTATAATAATTTTAACATTTAAGTAAATTAGATATTTATTTATGTATATTGTGCTAATTTTATAAGTTGATTAATTAAGTATTTATGTAAGTTAGATATGTACTTATGTATATTGTGCCAAATTTTATTAGTAATATTTAAGAATAATTTTAGTATTAAGTAAGTTAGATATATTTTTATGAACTGTATAAGTAGTAATAATTAAGATTGATTTTATATTAAGTAATTATAAATTTTATTTGATTTTATAAAACTAAATAATAAATTATATGAAGTTTATGTTGAATTCATCAAAGTTAAACAGCATATTATTTATTATCCTAATTAATTTTTTTTTGAAAATTCCTGCAAAATACGCTTTTTCTTGTTTGTTTGTTTTCAAAGTTTACGATAAAAAAACGTACAAAACTAAATAACATAAAATCAACAAACTTGAGTAGGAACGGGTTAATTTTTAACCTTTAAACATCTACAACAAACTTATTCCATATCGTTATACAAAATTCCTTTTAGTTTACTAATTTCATAAGCAATGCATTTGATTGGTGGAGTTTGCCACGAAGTGGTGAAGTTACGTATAATTATTCGGCACTGATCATAATAAACTTTCTATTATTTCCTATCATTACCATTAATTTCTTACTCTTTTCTATTACAATTTTATCATAACAAAGATACATTTTTATTCAAAATTAAAATTATCAATCATAAATCTTTTTAGCATTTTTTATTATAAAATAGGTCTAAAAAAATTTAAATAATGAAAAATAGAAAAAGAATCACAGGCAATAAGAATGAAGTTGCTATAGAATTAGTTCATTCTTGTTTAAAGCAACCTTTTGACAAATACAATTTTTTGTTGCGTATTTCATAAAGACTTATTTTTATTATTGCAAAATTATTCTACAAAATAAAAAGGGTAAAGGTTGTTAAGCTTAAACTGTTCGCCATTAAGTTAACAAAGATTATTTGCTAGCAGGGAGTTTAAGTACGTCTAAACTATGGAAGAAATAAACACGATTAATTAAATTGAAGGGTCAGGTCGTCTTTATTGATATAGATTTAAAGAAGAATGAATTATTTAGCGAGCAATAATAAGATTTAGAAATAAATGTTATTGATTTATTAGAGAATTGGTAGCGACTCTGCCATTTATTGAGGCAGAAATACAAGATATTTATATAAAATAGATCAATATGAAATAGATATTTAAGATAGTAAAGAAATATAAGAATTATAAGAAAATAAAGAAATTAAATATAATAAAGAAATATGTGGAATTAGAGATCGCTAAGAAATTAGTGAAATCAGAGAAATTAGAGAAATGGTAGAAAGTTGAGAATCGTGATCGTCACGATTACCATTCGTCAATTATGTTAGGCGCAGTATCATGCGTCATAACAAGACTATCACTAACAAGGTCCAGTTCGGGAAATTGGCTTTGACATCGGCAAAAGGTATATTCATGAAATTAGCATTCGGACAATGAAATTGGCTTTGACATCGGCAAAAGGTATATTCATGAAATTAGCATTCGGACAATAGTAGTATAACACCTTTACCGAAACATCCATTTCCTGAATGCTAATTTCCCGAATTCTGATATCCCCCATGTCAAAGTATGCCGAATCCAAATATCCCGAATCTTCATATTCCTGATTTCCCATATTCCGAACGGACATTCAGTGGTGTGACAAAAAAATGGCAATTTTTTCTAAAAAAAGATCAAGTGTCATACACAATTAAATATGCAAATAAAAGTCCTATCATTTTTGAGCGAAAACTTTCCCATACCCTACTAAAAATTTTAATTTATTTAATATCGAAATAACTTCATCCAAGCAAGAAAGGTTGCTAAGGAACATTCGGGATATAGAAATTCGGAAATATGGACATTCGGGATATTGGGATTCGGAAAATTGGGTATTCGGGATATCAGAATTCGGGATTCGGAAATTAGGATTCTGGAAAATGTCTTCAGAAAATTGGAATTCGGGAAATTTGCATTCGGGTACTTGTCTGATAAGGCAATAAATGTAATTCACAAAGACTAATTAAAAAATACAATACAATAAAGAAACAAAAATAAATTTAATGATTAAGTAATTTTTTAATAATCGTTTAGCAAGCGTAATTTTCGTTATCATTTATCGGTCAAACGCATTTTGATTTTAGAATGTCTTTAGCCACGATTCGCATTTAATTATTTATGCAAATATATAAAAATATTCTATTCAATTTCGCGATTATACTTTCTTGCTTATTCTTTCAATAATTATATATTTATAAATATTTAATCACTAAATTTTAATATTAGATTTAGATATGAGGCGTCGTCCTCCTGTTCAAAAGTCCGGGATTCCACCCCGGATGCAATCATGCAGATCGGTACGAACCTCCCTCCTCGTACCGTAATTAAAATTCTCTGCTATTTTATAAATATAAACATTAAAGAACTGAATGAACAAATAGGTAAACAATTTAAATTAGCCCATTAAAGATATTTATTTAGACAATGGAGAATTCTTAGAATTAAAGCTTTAAGTTTGAAATCTTTTAAATATAATAAATAATTTGATTAGATTATTTATAAAATGAATAAATCGTGTTAAAAGAACATTTTTGCAGTAGAAAAATAATGGAAAAATGGATTTTATTTTGTTTCTACTTTTCGTAATTCTATTGGATGTTAGACAAAAATGCGTTAAAATTTCAAAATTTAAATTCGTGTAATTCTAAGAAATCGTGAGGTTTAAAGGAAAGTAGACATCATTTTCCGAAGAGAAATAACATCTGCATTTATACTTTTGTTTAATCATTTTGATCTTTCTAATAATTTTAATAATTATTATTTAATGAAGTCATACGTTTATTGAAATTAGCTGATAAAATATTTAAAGAAAATGTTGAGTAAACTTGCATTTGATCGTTAAAACATAAATTCTTTCAGGTTCACATTTGAATTCATCATTACATGTAATGCAATTGACCGACAAACATTGATAATTTAATCAAATTGTGTACATATGTCAATGTCAAGTAAAATGCAATTAGTAAATTGTTTGTTTCAGAAGAATATTTGGACGGGAAGATTTATTACGATCGTCACCCGTAAAACAGTACATTTATTTATTTTTTATTTTATTAAATTGAATCAAGTCAAGAGACATAAGTAATCATATGAACTTATTGCGCAGAAGTTGTCCATTTAACTTGTTCTTAAATCCTGTCATTGAGTAGATTTCCGTTTGAAAATAGGATATTCGAATATTCGTTGGCAAATAAATAAAAATTAAGTATTCAAGTATTCAAATCTTAAGTTTTGATTTTCAAATATTGAAAATGAATTGAGTATCAAGAACCCTCAGCAAGACTTATTTTATGACTCTAAGAAAGAAAGAACGTTCCAAATAAAAGAAAAAAATTAAACTAATGTAATCACAAAAAAATGATTTAAAACAAATTTGATACTATATGAACCACATTTTATTTTTCGTCTTTAGACTGCTTGCTTAAATACTGTTTCATTTTGTTTTATTTAAGATCTGGAGATTTTAAAGGAACGCGAAATCATATTAAAATCATATTTCAGAGATTATATTTATTTGAAGCGGAATGTAGATTTAGAACTTGCCTTCTTCTTGATCCTAGATTTTAACTTCATTGTTAATGCATTGCAAATCTTCGTGTAATAACTATTAATACATATATACTATTTTTATTCATATTAGTACACTGTACTTTAAAATTGCAACTTTTAAATACCGCTTTTCGGATAAATTGGTTATAAGTTATAAAAAATATATATATTTATATAATTTTTTTTAAGAATTTTCTATACTAAACTTACTCTAAAATAATTTTCTCACAATGTCGTCTATGCGTCAATAAATATTTGTCAAATGGCTGAAATGATTTAAAATATGCCGACATTTAAATAGTATGTGACCTTACATATTTAAACTACTGCATGTAATGCGAAAATTAAATAATTGGACAATAGTTTCATGCTTTGCTAAATATATTTTGAGAGAGAATTTTTATTCTATTCACAAAATTTTTTTTAATTTATATACCATTGCCAAAAATGATTATATAAGCATTTGATTATTTAGAAATTGTAGAAGCGTTACACAAAATGAACTCTTTTCGTTAATTTGTCATTTGAAGCAGACTTTTAGAATTTATTTTTAAAAAAAAAAATTACGCAAGGACCATAGCACTTCGGAAGAAATAGGAAGAACTCCTTTTTATGAATCTTGGAGAGCTGTTATAGCAGCGGTAAAACTCATTTTAGCAAATAATATGGTATGACAAAAGTCGATATTCGTTTTCGATTTTATAGTTTCTGCGGTACCTATCATGTCCGAAATGATCATTTCGGATATCCACAAAATGCGCACTCAAATAAACACTTCGGATAGTCTCGAACAACCACTTCGGATATTCAAATGATCAGCTCGACTATTTTACAGTATGATCCAATGAACCTAATGTATTTTAAATAATAATTAAATTTTTTGAACATATCATTTTAATTTCCTATGTGTCTGTAACGGTTCAAAGAGATCATTTATCCGAAATGACAATTCGTGATGACCTAAGTGATCATTATTCATTTGGGATAATCATTATCATCTACCGTAAGATATTAAACAAACGAAATGTTTGAAACGTTACTAACATTACTATATCGGATCGATATTAGGAGTTGTTTCACAACATATAGCCTGTGAACAGAAATGTTGGTCAAGCATTATGACCAAATTATATGAATTTCTAGCAAAATATTTTTGATGTGTGTGTGTAACATCAAACCACGAACACCACGACCTATAGACTATACACTAGCAGGGAAGGGAGGGTGGTAAGAAAAATCGTAAATGGGTGCAGGAAAGAAGAAATTGGTCTAGGAGTCATGTAACAGTCTAAATTCACTTCATTGTTTACGAAAATTGATTGGCGCAGTAAGTGAACGGCATATCTTTCCAAGTTTTCCGTTCCGCTTCAATTCATTGAACTTTTGTCGTCCAAGGAAAATTCGCATTGTATAAAATATTTAAGATAGAATATATACACAATAAAAATCCTTCCTATTTAAAATAAAAGATATTTATTTATCTAAAAATATCGTACGTAACATTATTTACTATTTTAGACCATTCTTTTAGTTGTAACAAAAAATAATCCTTATGAGTGTTGTTATGTTACACAAAATTGTGTTCAATAGATTTTATTCGAGCATGACCTAAAATTTTTTTTTAATAATTTTTTTTTACTTTTTTTTTGTAACCAATCATATGCTTTTAAACAAGGCTTGTTTGTATGTAAATGAGAAGAGAGATGCTATATTCTAAAATGTTATTATTGATTGCGCAATGTATTATCAATTCATTTAAATTAATGTGCAAAGTTGGCATAAATGCCGATTTTAAAAGAAATAATAATGATTTTTGAGCTGTCACTGAAAATCAATATTTCATTAAAATGAACGTAACAAATTAATAAAATTTTTTAAAATCAAATAAATGTAAATTATTAAAATGATAAAATTAAATACAAAAATTTGCGTTACAATTACTGTGCCACAAAATTTACCAATCGCTAATTTATTTTGTATATTTTAATTTTACATTTAAGTATTCATTTGCTAACATTACAATTTAAATTAATTTAAATAGAACCGACTCTCAAGTTCTCGCAGAACCGAATGTCAAGTGGCTCTGAGTCGCTCCAATTGGAGCTTTTCCCATCCCTACTTATAAGCCACATACGTTCTACAGCAATACTCGTTGCTTAAATGTACTAATTTAAATATCAATTAATAAGGCGATACTAATATTGATTATAAATATTATGTAATTTTTAAATTTTGAAACGTGTATTTCATGAGTCGCCGTCCGAAACCCGGTTCGGTACGGTTCGGGCTGATCAGTAGGTACGATTTTGCAGATCAGTCATATATTTTGGAAAACGATTCGTAATGATTTTCCTCCCTTCAACGATCAACTTTATTTAATTATTAAGGTATTTTTTTTTTATTTTTTAATTAAGAACGCTTTTTGACGATCCTAGTATAGAATGCAAAAATTAATTATTGAGATATGGTATACAAAGCAGGGAGGAGGAAAACGGCACAGTATTTTGTCCAAATATATGGTCATAATAATATTATAGAACCAGTATGTAATAATGAAGCAATAAATATTTAATAAAAATTAAATTCGGCACTCTGTACTTTCGGAATCAATTTTTAAATGTTGATCGAATGCGAAATTACTACGGCTATCAAAAATATCTAAGGAATATCATATTATTAACTACACGAACACAAGTGTCAATCAGGGCTTTTTATACATTAAAATCGAAAGGACATCTTGCCTAGAGCTTACAGGTCATTTTGGCCGGATGACAATTCGTCCCGTGGTCAACTTGTGCAGTGTTCAAATCGATCTCCTAAATCTCAGATCAACTTACTAACTATTTTAAGTAAACAAAACAATCGGGATTACTAATGAAAAATAACAATACAACAGTTTTATTGATTTAATAATTAAATACATCGCTTTGTACAATTATTAATTAGCTATTGTAACACTATCTTTTAATAATAAAAGAAGAAAATATGGTTACTGTACTATTTTGTTTTGGTTTATCTATACTTTTGTATCTTTACAATAAGTTTTTAAAATTCAGCTATCGTGAGCATTGTGGATCTATATCAAAACTAACTTATATAAATATTCATTTTCACTTTGGGTAATTATCAAATGTGATAACCAATATGAAATTGTCACCCTCGGGATTTAACTGCGCGAAGGTGGCTATGACGATCAATATGTTAATTCTTGCGGATTGACCTTTAGGATCATTCAGACCCCATGGAATGATGAATGACATGTGTCAAAATGATCACTATTAACATCAGGGATCAATTAATTAGCATTTCCATCATCCAAGCCGCAAGCCTCTTGATAGTTTCAAAGAATGCCATAGCAAAGCCATGGGAAGTAAATCTGATATAAAATAGCTTCGTTTCGCTAGATAGCATTTGAACAATATTTTATTAGATAGTTCTATTCTCTTTGGCCTATTACAGAGGCAGCAATGGTTGCATTTATTGTATTATTTCACATATTCATTTAATAAATTGTTTTCCTTTATTCTTTATAATATAAAAAACTTTATTAATTTCTTTATTCAATTGTTTTACATTACAAATTCGCTATAATTCAAAATACATAATAATCATAACATCGCCACTTACGAATTTAGGAGGTGACAATACAATAAATCTTTCTCTATTCCTTGGGTAAATTTTGCGAATGGTTTCTTTCGGAAAGTTTTATTCTTTTTATTTTAAGATGAGTCCTATTTCAATACTTGGAATTGTATATGATACGATATTTCAAATATAGAAATAGTTTTTCAATTCTTCATATGCGGCAATACATTGGTTCAGCTCATAATTTCCAATTATATTCTCTCACTTTGTTTTTACTTCTTTTGATATCATAATCATAATAAGATACATAAATTTAACTTGTATCTTTATTTAATTTCAACGGAATCCCTTATTATTAATGTGATAAAATGATGTTCGATTTAACGAGATTATTGAATATGAAATCTTAATTGCCGACTAAACTTTACCTCAATAACATGACTCAAGTCTTTTAATAGTATAATCAAATTTTTGACATTTCTATCTTGCCATCGTTTATAAAATAAAGGTCTGTGTGAATTGTGATTATAAGAACAGATTACTTTCTTTTAAAATTTAAAATAAATAACCTATAAAATTCACGTGAAGTTTAGTTCGGATTTGTATTTGAGTTTCGGAGTTTAGGATTATATTTCTGTTTTTCATCAAATCCGAAATTGTTTAGGACGAGGTTTAGCCCGAAATATTACGTATTTTCAATGAACTTATAGTAGTTCTTTATATAAATAGAGTACCAAAATTGAAGCGTACCAAAGTCGTGTTATTCAAAATATTTCATTTGTGTTTTTTTTTCGTCGGAAACCTATCCAAGCCACGTAGCTTTATTTAATAATTCCAATTATTTTGTGTTGAATTAAAATTCCTCAAAAACAGAAATAAACTTCGAAGCTAATCTACATTAGATTTTCACTTGCAATTATGAAAGTTGCTTTCAAAACTATAAAACAAAGCATTCTAATTAAGTATGTTCAAATAAATTGCCATAAATTTACTTATATATTTATGTCAAATTATGCTTAAAAAAATAGACACAGAGTTATTAGGTCTGCATATGTTTATAATGCAAATATTCGGATACGACCAATTTACTAACTTTGGAACGTCCAGATCATCGGAATGAATAATTTATTTTTAAATTTAATAGAAATTAGTAAAATGTATAAAGCAAAAGATTTTTTAAAATATGGTTTATAAAACCATTTATTAATTATAATAATAATAATTAAAACAATTAAATAAAAATAAAGCAATTATATTTAATTCGTAACAATTTATTTATAATTAACATAATATAAATCAATAAATCTTAACAGTTAAATTTAATTAATAATTAATACATAATAAAATAAATACAAAATTAATAATTTTATCATAATAATCAATAATTCCTAATAAAGATAAATATAAAGTATTAATAATAAAATAATAAATTATTTATTAATCAGAAAATTTCTAGTAAATTGGAATTTTTTTGTAAAAAATAATACTCATCTAATGGATAACGTTTTTCAATTATTCGAGCCAATGAACTAAATGAATGTTCTGAAGAATTTGTTGATGTAACAGAAATGGCTAAATACTCTTTAGCTATCTTACTTAAAAATGGAAATTGATTTTCACTATTTTCCCACCAATATAATGGCATGATATTCCTATTAGCCTTAATTTTCAAATAAATATCAATTTCATTCACTTCCTCCTCATCAGAACTTACATCATCTTCCATCAACATATTCATGATGGATTTATTATTTAATATGTCCTCGTCATTTCGTGATTCCGATTTATTTTCTAGCTTATTGTTTGCTTCATAAATTTCGTATCTATCCTTGAGCAAAGAAGTTACCCTTCTTGCAGCATCGGTAAATTTTTTTAAATTTTTGGTTCGAGGATCCAATGTGATGGTAAGGAGCCAAACGTCTGGTGACACCGACCAATACTTATTTAATGTAATATCTAATATATTTAAAACCGAAATAACCAACCCATCTACTTTGGCCGATTCGGAGATATTTAAAACTTGCATAGAACTTTTTCCTACAATGCGAACTACGTCAGCATCCACATCAGCTGAAATTTCTTCAAAACCATTCAAGATTTCATTTTCAATATCCGTTATTTCATTATCAATAAATGAATCTACAATCATATTAGAACCCTTGAAACTTTGATCATTCGGATATTTATCCAGCATTTCTTTAAAGTGATTTTTTAAAGTAAGAATCATAGGATGTACTAATGACATGGTGATAAAATTCGAACCGTCTAAAAATCTGGTAATTTCTTCAAATCTCCCCAAAATCTTAACTAAATTATCCATGAGTTCCCATTCATCATCATCCAACATTATTCTTTTCAACTCATTTCTTTTTTCAAACTTACGATTTGAAATTTTTTCATTACATAAATAGGTTAAGGCCCTTCTCAGAATTAACAATTTCTCCCAAGAATAAAAAGAGGAATTCCATTTAGTTGGAATTTCCTTCACCTTTTTATAAACTCTTGTATAATGCAATGCTTCTTGTGCCTTTATCAGACTATCCAAATGCTTGGGTGAACTAAAAAAGTATACCAATCTTTTCACTCTCAATATAAAAATTTGCATATTTTGATTAATATTCATGGCTTTTGCTATTACAAGTTGAAGCGTGTGAGAAACGCATGGAATTCGTTCAACGTTAAATTCTTCTCCCAACAACTTAATTGCTTCGATCATACAAGCGGCATTTTCGGTTGTTATAAACGATACTTTATTAGAGATATTCCATTCATGTATGATCTCTTTTATTTTTTCTTTTATTGTTATTGAGGTAAATGGAAAATCGATCTCTTCCAAAGTTAAAAAAGCTTCTTGTGGTTTATAAGTATTTGAAATCCAATTTGCCGTTATTGCAATAATACCATGCTCTTTACTCATCCAGGTATTACAAGTTAAACAGATATTATCTATTTCTTCGAATATTTTTTTTAAATCATCTATTGCTTTTTCAAGTAAATTTTTTCCAATTTCTCTTAAATATTCCATATTTGGAATCTCATATAATGGATTCAAATCGGAAATAAATTCTTTAAGAAATTCACAATTCGTAATAGCGTTGTCATTAACGATAAGCTTTAAATATTTTTTGCTTAAGTAAAGTTTTTGATCTTCATTCAGCGTAACTTGCGTATTTGGATCATTTTGAACTTGAGCCTTAAGCTAATTAAAATAAATATTAAATATTTATTAATATATACTTAGTATAATACAAATTTTTTAAAAAAAATAAACTCTTGCATACCTTTACTTTCTCTGTAATGTTGCTAATGCCGTGCGATTTGGATAAATGATGGATCATATTTGTCGTAGTTGTACGGGTTTTCATTTTATGGTTACATATACCTTCGGGACATTTTGCTGAAACCTGTACGGGTACTTGACAATAATTCGCATCTTTTTCGGTGATGAAATATTTCCAAACAAAACTATGCTTTGGCCTTCCTTTATTGGCTACTTGTTTATGCTTTTTTAACGGTCTATCAGAATAATTACTCTCTACGATTTCCATATCATCATGCGAAGCGTAGGATTTAACGGGTGATACGCTACTTTCAACAATTTCCATAAAATCGTGTCCCAAGTTTAGATTGGAATTTTGATCCATTCCTTCTTTGTAATGGTTTACGTAACTAGACAATTTTCTTTTTTTTTTTTTTATAAAAGGAAAGGATTTTTTTGCGACAAAACCGTGAAAAATAAAAAATAAAAATATCCATCTTAATTTATATTAATTCTTTAAATATAGACGTGATGATCACGATTTTTAAATAAAGCATTAGCCAGAAATCAATTCAGAAATCTTTTTTCCTTTTTCAAGCGTCGTATTAACAGCGAATATTCAGAAGCACTCAGTTAATGAAGTTCGTTTCATTATGACTAGCCGTAAATGTTTAGTTTTTTAATCAATAACTTAACATTTTTATTCA
Organism: Funneliformis geosporum; assembly: GCA_946474995.1. Classification (NCBI taxonomy): domain Eukaryota; kingdom Fungi; phylum Glomeromycota; class Glomeromycetes; order Glomerales; family Glomeraceae; genus Funneliformis; species Funneliformis geosporum. Next base: position 12,161 of record CAMKVN010002082.1, read on the forward strand.
GGATGAACATTAAATCGTTTCATAATATATATGAGCTTTATCTGAAACATCTCACTATCTTAGTTTCACCAAATAAATTAATTGTCTTGCCATAATTATTTAAAATATATTTATTTTTCTTCTGAAGGGCTTATTTTTTTGATCATCATCATATGAACATTTCGCATTACAAATCCCCAATTTTAAAATTCTGATTCTGTATGAATGATTGGTTGTACAATAGTGTATGACAAGTAGATTTGAATTATATTAATTTTCGATTTAATTGACAATCAATTACATTGTGACTTTTTCCTAAAATGGAATGTAAGGCCCAAAAATCTTTAACCGGTTAATTAACAGGTTAATTCTGCCCGAAAATTAAATTTTGGCCGGAGTTAAGATTAACTATTTTAACCAGTTAAAAAAAATCTTTGACCGGTTAAGATAACGTCTTAACCGGTTAAAAAAAAAATCTTTGACCGGTTAGCAAGATAACGTCTTAACCGGTTAATTAACCGGTTAAATATTAGCCGGTTCCAGTCTCTAATGAAATGTTTCTAATTAAATTTTTTTTTAAAAAAAAATAGATTAACCGAAATTTGGTCATTACGGAGAGGAAAAACATTTAATCGACAAATTTTATATCGGGTTAATTAAATGCGGACCATAACGTGATTTTAATAGTCGATCACCAGAATCACCAAGAAATCTTATATTAATTATTGTTTCATATTTGATCTTCAAATCTATTTTAGCCAGCTCTCGAATATACTATAAAATTCTCTCAATCAATAAATAAATTCAGGATAAATACAACCTAAACCATTTCACTTATAATGCGCCACTTTACTAATATCTAACTAAATAAGTTAATTACCATTTAAGGACCTCCCGAAATATATAGAAGCAAATAATTTTTTACTATATAAGCTGCTGTTACTTGAATATTGCTAAAATCCCAGCTGGTATATAAAAGGAAAATCTACGACAATCTAAAAAGTAATTACCGATTTTTTTTATTCGTTTTTTTTTCTTACGATAAATAAATATTTTTTTTTTATATAAGTAATATTCATTATATATTATCACAATATTATTTTGCTATAATTAAAGGAAATTCGCAAGGTAAATTAAAGGGAATTTTAATATATTTTGATATACATAGATTTATGGGGCCTTTGCATAGAAAGGGGGAAAACTGCGAGAAAAATCAAAAATAAGTTAATGCTAAATTTTAACATATTTCGGCCTAAAAATCATATTTGGCATATTAAAGTAAAATTGATTTTTCCTGGCAGTTTTCCCGCTTTCTATTGCAAAGCCCCATATTTTAATTATTATTCCTTTTATCGAATATTAATATATGATAATTTCGGATTTAGTTTCGGTTTGGGCAATATAGGAAGGTTTCGGAGTTTCGGAAAATTGCATCCTCAGGCGAAACCACTAGCAGACAGTTTCGGTTTTGGATTTTGTCGAAAGGTTTAGGTTTAGCCCGAATAATTATTCGATGATTTTTGATATTTATTAAAATGACTTTTAATATTCGTTATTCAAAATAATTTTGATATCTTTGATTTTAATATTCAAATCATTTTGATATTCATTATATTTATTAATCTAATCTTTTTAATTAAAAAAAATGTGATATTAAGTTTTAAATTGTAATAATAAAGAATCAAGAATTAAAATAATTTTTAAAAATGGTGTTTAATGAGGAAAAAAAATTTAAGTTTTTATTTTTAAAAAATTTAAATAATGGTAATAAAAAAGAATTTTTATTAAAAATATATGATGTATATGATATGATGTATTAATAATAAATAAAGAAATATAAATAATTTTCCTTTTTTATTTAGAATAAAATATGTTATCATTGAGATTAAATATTGACAAATTTGTTTCATAATCTACAATCTAAGTGGATAGTAATAATAAAGACAAAATAATTTTTTTAAAAAAAATATATACTATAATAATTTAAAAAAATAAATAATAAATTATTATAATAAAATGAAAAAAATATAATTAAAATAGTAATAATAAAATAGAAAAATTAAAATAAATAAATTTTTTTTTAAATATACACTACACTCCCTTACAAAAAATATATAACCACCCTAAAAACTAAAAAACAAATCAGATTTGATATAATTTTATATCTGTTATAACTTTTGAAGTATAAAAAACTATTTAAAAGTGTTTTTTCACTTAACTGATAGTAAAATTTTGCAGAAGTATTTGATTCTCAAAGTGAAAAAAATTCTGTCTTTTTATAACTGTTATAGTAAAATGAATGCTAAAAGTCAATTTTTTGACTAAAAAAAGGATTATGTTTCAAAAATCAGAAAGATCAGATCAGTAACATTGAAAAATCTGCTTTCAAATATTATTAATTTTGTGAATTTCTTATATAAATCATTTTTACCAATTTTAATGATTTTTAAAAACAGATTTTTTGACAACTACTGATTCAATCTTTTTGATATTAGAAACATAAGCTATCCTTTAGATAAGAAATTAACATTTGGCATTTATTTTGCTGTAACTATTCTGGATATTTTGCCATTTTGAAAATTGAATATTTTTACAAAATTTTATTATCAATTAAGTGAAAAAACTTTTAAATAGTGACTTATATTTTAAATTTATTACTTATAACACTGATTTTTTATCTTTTTTGTAATTTTTAGAGTAGTCAGATACTTTTTGTAAAAAAGAGTATATACAGTTAATCTTTCTATAAATATACTCTATATAAAAATATACCTTTTATAAGTGTACCATTAGCTTAATCCTAAGTTGGAAAAATAATGTTAAATATATGGGAGCTTTGCTATTAAAAGTGGGTTCTGAGACTATAAATTGATTTTGAGTTAAATGATGATCAAAAAATAGT
>CAMKVN010002083.1:0-15039 GCA_946474995.1 Funneliformis geosporum
TCCGTAATTACAAGAAATATTTCGTTTTAATGAAAATTATTTTTTTGTTGCATAATTTATGATCGCCACTGTAATATTATGAAGAAGTAATTATGGTCTGAAACTATCAAGATTGATTTTATTTTGTAAATTTATCCATCTAAAAGGCAAGGATCACTTTTTTTTTTTAAATCTGACCATATCATTTCTTGTATCCCATGGGTATTGATGCAAAAAAGACTATCTAGTTTATTTATCGTTATCAACTTTATCCTTATATAATATACATTTTAAATTTAATCAACAAAATTTAAAATCTGATATAAAACTTATTCTTGAAAACTAAAAAAAATTTATAATATTTTTTTTAATAAATAGAAAATCTAATGATATTAGATTAAAAGCACTATTATTAAAATTATAATTAAAAGAAATATACTTTGAATATTTAGATGAATATTGGTCAAAAGTATGAAAAGTTCATACTTCAAGTTTTTATTGAATTAAAATAAATATAAATTTATATTGTGGTTGATGTGCTCTCGTTAATTTGATTTGTTATTACTGACTTCATTGTTACACAATATAAAAAAGATCGACATTTGATTTACTTTCATTTTTACAAAATATAAATAAAATCTGGGTGTTTATCACCCATATCCCCAATTTCTTTTTCACTTTTTCCTTCCAAGAAAGATTGCGGATCCACCTGCTTTTTCTTGTTAAGTTTTTTTAAATAATAATATTGTACAATGGTAAAACAAATTAAGACAATTAAGAATATCGCAGACTTTAAATGACCAATTAAATAAAGTGGAGCATCGTTTGGTCGATAGATCTGTGATCCTATTATCCCCCCTACATTCCCAAATGCTATCAACATTGCCGTCGCCACACTTCTTTTCCCGTTACCCGCCACGTTATTTGTTAGCCTAAGAAAGGAGAATGTGAAATTTATATCAAGAAAAAAAAAAGAAAAGAAAATAAGACGAAAACTTATAAATTACCATGTAATTGTAGTTACAAGACTCGGACCCGCACCAATTCCAACAACGCAAGCTCCAATGTATTTTGCTAGATACAAAAACATTATAATTTTCTTCTTTGCAGTCAGTTTAAAAGAAAATGATTTTAAAGGATTTTCCCCCATTACCAGCAATACCAAATGAAGGTACACTTAATAAAATATAACCAACTATCCCAATAAGTGATAATATAACAATAAATGGAGCACGAGTACGTTTACGATCCGAAAGTATGGCTACAAATAATGTTGACAAAGACCCACATAAAAATGGTGGTACCGATAATAACTGTGATATGACTGTGATAGATTTTTTTATTTTATTTATTTTAATACAAATAGATCTATAGAAAAATTGTCAAAGTGTATAATTATAATTACCGAAATCAAATCCCAATCCCTTTACGATAGACGGAAGAAAAAATGAAAAAGAATAAAGTGATGTTGAAAGCCCACAAAGCTGTATCATAGACATGTAAACTTTCTAAAAAAGAAATCGATATTTTTTTAAAATAAATAAAAGGAAAAGAATTTACAAATTAATTATTTTACGTACCCAATCTTTTAACGCTTCGAATAGCTGGACTTTGTCGAAATGGATTATGTGAGCTTTCCCGGCATCTTGAATTAATCGTTGGGTAGCAAATCTGCGTTCTTTATCGTCAAGCCATTTAGCTTTTTCAGGATAATCAGCAATGTAAAAATATGCAAAAAAAGCGACTACAATTGTAATTACTCCTTCGATTAAGAATAACTGTTTACTAACAAAAATCTCGTTAGGAAAGGTTAAAACGAAAACGGAAAAAAAAGAGCATTACGAACCCATTGCCATCCTGTTAGGTTTAATTTTCCGTCTAATCTTACAATACCGTATGCTAACAAACCACTAAATGAACCAGCAAAACTATTCCCAATCGTAAATAATCAATCCTATACGAAAATTTTGTTCTGAACGTCGATACCACATTGTAATATAAAAAATAACACCTGGATATAATCCAGACTCGAAAACTCCCAAGAAAAATCTTGCTAACAATAACCCATGATAATTTTTTACCTAAATAAAAATTGGAAAACCTTCTTTAATTATTTGATTCTAGGATTTCTTGAAAATGGAAAACTTACGAGTGCCATGAGTGACATTGTAATTCCCCAAAATATCATCGTGGATGGAACTAAGAATGAGAAAGTAATTCATTGATTTTGAATCATTTGGAATTATAAAAAAAATTGATGTTATTTACTCCACTTTGATGGACTTGTTTTTATAAGCGTTAAATTCGAAGGAACTTCAAAAAAAATATATCCTCTATATCAAAGAAAAAGTTAAACTTTGTTTTATCAATTTCAACTTTATAGATTTTTAATTATTGAATGAAGCCTTACACGAAAAAAATACTAAGACACCAATTATATTGATCGTTAACTAATCCAAGATCCTCTTCAAGATGCATTTCCAATATTAACTCTAGAAATGATCATTATACGTTATATAAATTTTTTGATACGTACGAAATCAGAAAACCTTTATCACTATTTACCTATCCAAGAAACTTAAAAGATATAAAAAAGTTAATAAAGGAATAATTCTAAAATCCATTTTTCGTAGTAATGACTTTTCAAATTCTTTATCATCGATTGAATCGCTTCTAGCAATTCCATTATCATTTTGATAATTAACATCAATTTCTGGCGTTGTCATTTTGTAGAGGACTGGAATTCGTTTTTTTCCAACGAGTAACTCTTAAAATAAAATTTATGAATTTTGAAATTTGTATCGTTTTAAATCATTTTGATAATTCATAATAATTTAGGGGGAGTAAATCAAAAAAGGAATTGTCCTTTCAAACTTGTCAATAAAGCTTTCCAATTTGATATATAAACAAAACAAATTCTCGTGAGTTTCATACCTATAAATAATCAAAACAAGGATATCATACAGTATAGAGTGTTGTGGCTGTTGAACTTTTTCTTGGAACTCTAAACTTTTTGGTTAATCTCATAATTTTAATATCAATTACAATACGAAAATTAAATATTTGACACTTTGTTTGTTTGTGCCAAAACAATGATTAGTATTTTTTGATCTACACCTTATGAACCAACATTTTGTTTTTTATTTAGAACGATCTCGTTACACAGGCATTGCATATATCGACCATTCGAACCATCACATCAAGAGGAATCAATTCCCAATGGTACTAATTTTATTTCAATATGATCATTTATGGCAAAAATATGAAAAGGTATCAGTATGAATGTCGTTTTATTCATGACGTTAAAAAACTAACCGCATTAGGTTCACAGACTAAGTAATACTAGTTTAACAGTTCATATGACTGTAACTCATTCATGTTATCCCTGCGAATTGCTAATAATATATCTGATACAACCCATGGAAAACTTAATAAGGTGGTCTTGTTTTTTTCCTCTTCAGGATATTCATCTTGGTTATATGTGACATAGTACCATGCCGAAGCTTTAGCCTTTGATTCATTGTTTATAGGAATTGTAGCATTTAAATTAAATGGCGATTCATCTTCATCTGCTTCATGATCGTTATGTGAATCTTGTAAGTCCATCAAGAATTGTTTACGACAATTATATATTATGAAAAATATCGACCCGGTAATCGCATCTCGCATATCTTGACTTTTACTACCATCAATACGCCGGAATCCCAATAATTGCGCTGTTAAAATTTCTGCCTCGGTTTTAACATTATATTTCTTCATAAGACTTCGAATTTCATTATTATAATGATCAAGACAAGCAATAGCTTCTTCTATATAGTCTTGATATCCTTCATACAAAAAATTTTCATCTATTGTTATATTCGTTTTATAATATTTTAACAAAGGATCCTTCTCGGGCTTATCAAGTTGAATGTCGCGATACAATTTTCCTAGAACCTTTTCTGACTTATACGAATCTTTATATCTAGAATCCATAAAATCCGGGTATTCAGAACGCATTGCCAATTTTTCAACCACTGGAATTCCAGTTTTATTAAAATCAACCGCGTTTGAATGCTAAATATATAATTTATGAAGAATGAAAAAAAGAAAGGTAAAATAAGTATTATTAATCGGGATTGTTGTATAACTAAAAATTTATTTTACCAGTTGTGCCAACTTAATACATTCTGCAGATCTAATACCCATTTCATTGTAATCGGCTAATGCTAAATGGAGATTGGCGATTTGACCGAGCCTATTGTTTAGCATGTAGTCTTTAAAAAACTCGCAAATATCAACAATCTCGACATCCCTATCCAACTCTTTTTTTCCTTGAGAATCAAATTCCATGGGTTCCTCGTTTTTGGTAATTAAAATTCGTTCATCGAAACAAATGAAAAATGTATCACCATCTTTATTATATTTTTTTTTTTAAAAAAAAAAAAATAGATAAATAAAAACGTGAGATTAAACTGATTATGAAAGGATAATAAAGCGTAACAATAAACCTTACCTAAATCACCACCACTCTATTATATATATATACATATATATATATATATATTTTTTTTAAAAAAAAAAAATTTGATAATAAATTTTATGTTAAAATAAAATTGGGTATAGAAATTCAATAATATTAAATACCAAACAATTTGGTAAAGGTCGATCTCCTTTTTGGCTGAACACTACACAATTTCTTAAATGAGACAGTTCGGGAATGTCGACCGCTTCAACTTTTCTTAGATCTCCGGGGTGCAAACATGGGTTCCTAGTAATAACTATAAAATAATCAAAATATATTATACATGTAATAGATAATCTTTGTAATGTGCAAAAATACTTACCAGCTGGACCTGTCCAAACCTTAGATTCTCGTCGAATTTTATTATTCGCTTTATTGAACGTTAAATGTTCGCTAACAATGGTAGAAGTTTGCAGATAAACTTCGTTTTCTTCCAATTTTCCAGTCTCATCAATCACGCCCAATAATAGGAATGATTTAGGCATTAAAATACGAGCTTTGTGTCTTAACACCTTTAATGCGTAAACACGCTTACACTCCAAAAGGGCATTTAAAAATGGATCAATAATCCCTTGCATCATTCCCTAAATTTCCAGATAAAAAATTCAGACAATATAAAGTAAGGCTTCGTTAAATAAAATAAAATATTTATATTTAATACAAACTTCTTCAATCATGCTAAGAATAGTACGCGTGATGTGTAAGCATTCTCTAATGCCTGTATTACGTTTTACAATTTCGCGTGCTTTATTCTCATTCGTCATCATTGAATCAATGTCTGCACACATTTCGTTTTGTAGTTCACTAAACACCTCATCTGGCACCCCAAGCGTCGATAATATCATTATAATTTGTCGATTTGAATGACCGGGCAATGGAGTTTTTACAGTTTTCGCGATTTCTAAGATTGATGAGTCAGGCGCATCGAATTTTTTTTGGCTAGGGCGTATGCATAAAACATCACCTTCAAGATTTGGATCTACTGCAACCATTCCCTAAAGAATATGTGTGTATATATCATAAAATAATTATAAAATGAGGTGAATCGCGTATATCATACCTTACATCCACCGAACCGTATTTGAAATACTGAAGGGATTTCATCATCTTTTAGATTTTTGGTTCCATAATACTCTTTCGCCGCACGCTTTGCTAAACTTAACGAAATTTTCCCGCAACCGTCACTAAAAATAACGATAATAATATCGATTCATAATAATGCTTAAATTTGAACAAATAAACAAATGATATTTTCGATAATGATCATATCACCTAAACGTATAATTGTTTCTTTTGATGTCCATTATTTCGTGTACTTGATCCGGATTAAGTTTCAATGTTCCCATCGTACTTGTAAAGCATTGTCCCATACGAGATGCATATAGTGCAGGAACCTTAATATCTCTATTTAACATAAGCTATTAATTGAAAGACTATAAATAATTTGCAAATTATAAATTATAACTAACCTAAATTCTCCCATACTTGTGCGAATAGCATTGGCATTGAAGTCTTCAAAAGGAGCAACAAACCAACAAGATGCTTCTTTTAGTTGGGATGAAGAAAAGGCTAGAAACTCATAATACCGGCCAGCCACATGAAATCCATTTTTCATAATATTAATAATCCTCAAATTAATTATATCAACATCTTCTTTATTAACAAATAATTTATCAAAATTTTCTTCTTTAAATGTAACACGCAAAAAACGATCAATTTTATCCTCATATAAGCGTAATATCCTATTGGATTGTTCATAGTTTGGCCCGTCAAAATATATTTTTGTAGGTGTTATCGTTGCATGGTTTACCCATGCATTACGAGAATCGTTTTTTAATTTAATATTCGGATTTGAAGGATACCAAACATTAAATTCACTCTTAAAGCTTTTTAATGCAATATTAAAATTTGAAATTGGACGATCTTGAGATTTTCTATCAAAAGGATCCCAATATTTAGCCGATATTTGATTTAATGCGTGCCACGCTATTACTTCTTGTTCTTCAACATGCACCAATTCGGCTAAACTCTCCCCTAATTTGCTCACTTCCAATTCATAATGTGTTAATGTTCCATGGGAAATTAGACTTTCCAATTTATAACATATTCCAAATGGTAATGTTTGAATGATAATTTCAAAATATTCTTTCGAATGATCTGGATTTTTAATGCAATTGACTGGGCATCGAGGCATGGGACGTTGAATGCCTTTTAACTTAAAATTATCTAATAAATCGCATAAATCATTGAGTTTATATCTAAAGACTAATCGAAACACCAAACATCTTCCAAATATATTATCAGTTCCAGTCCAATCAACAGTTCTGATCCAAGGATCATCGTTAACCATATCTAGAAAGTGAAATAATGGCATGAAGTTTTGCTCTCGGTAAAGATATGGAGGATGCTTCAAGCTAATGTAAAGTGATATTACACCATTTTCACTATCATCCATGAAAATTCCCCGTGCATTTTCGGTTAAAATACGAAAGGGAATTTTAACACGCCTTTTTGAGGTTAATGATGAATTAAACCCTTCCAATACAAAGGCATCGGCGGTTTTTGAAAAGCATATACTAGGTTTCTCATATTCATTCGGATATTCCCATTCTTTTAAGAAAGTAAATTTTTCCGTGAGAGTATCAGTGTAACTTCTTCTTCCTCGTCCTTTACTATTTTTATGCACTTTAGATGATTGTCCATCCCAATTCCCGATTTCCAAATTTGAAAAAGTAATTGTAGCTTCTTTTAAATCGTTCCATTTTGGGTTTTCCTTTTTTCTTTTAACGCGAAGTATATATAATTCTCTTCCCATACATTTTGGTGGATTATATCGTGATTCAGAGATACATTTATCAGCATCTTTTTCATTTTCAAATTCTACGTAACCAAAACCAGAGTGTCTATTCTTTTTTTTATGTTTTATAATTTTACAATTAGCTATGGGTCCAAATTTTGATAAAGTTTTAATTACATCTATTTCGGTAGCTTTATATGAAATACTCTTAATTTTAATTTGTCTCTTTTCTTTGGTATCAACTATAATTTCCAGTGTTTCCATGATAGTAAATTTTTAAAAAAAAATAATGCGAAGAGTGAAAAAGTTTTTTGTTGTACGGAAATAATATCCGATTTAAATGTAAGATCTACATCGGACGACCTATACCCAGAATCTAATTTCGCTGTGTTCAATTCTCGATGAGAAATTTTAAAGAACTACTGAAATAATCACGGATGTCGAAATATTTATTTTATTATTTTTTTTTTTTCAATATACAAAGCACTTGTGTATATGTACAATGAAGCGATAAAGTAATATAAATATATTATGAAGGTTTGCCAAAACAATATAAAGAAATTAAATATTCTATTGTTTAAAAGAACAGTTTCATTAAATAGAAAATACTTTTAAATTGAAAAGTGAGAGTAGAAATTTGGGAAAATTCAAACAGTTATATTGATATACTAAAAATCTGGAAAAATCTACGCGAAACTCGGTAAAATTCGGTAAAACATCTCAACTAAATTTTATGTCAAATGATTCTATTGATCTTAATATTACTATAAAATTTTTTTTTGATTTTACTAAATATAATTTGATGCTGATAATATAACATAAATTTCTTCTAAAAATAAGAAAGTATATTTTTCTTGTATATTTTTAAGTGCTATAACAATAAGGCTCTGCAAAATCTATAAATTCTGTAAGGCTTTTAATATTTACAAAATTCACAAGTTTTTGACATTTGTAAAATTTATAAATAATATATTATTTGTGAAATTTACAAATATTATAAGGCTTCTAATTAAAATGGATTTAGTTGCAACTTTTAAGATTACAATATAAGTTATAATTAATTGCAAAATTTTTGAATTAAAAAATTATAATATTAAAGTTTATAACAATCAAATATTAATTTAATAATATTATTATCATTTAGCCTAAAACTTTAACAATAGTTTATATAAAATTTCAATTTAAATAAATAAATTATTTTATTTAAACTTATTTTTTATCCTTTGTTCTTAAAAAACCATCTCAAAAAAAGTAATTTCTTGTTAAAATTTTGCATTAATAAAATTTAATTTTAATATACTTTATTATTAATTAAAATAAGATAAAATTTGTTTATATTGCTCTAAAATACTAAACATGTTAAATTAACAATTAATTCAACTAAGGTTGCTTGTCTAAACTCATTTTGGATTTGCAAAACGGTAAAACCTTTAGTTTCGCTAAATTTTTACTAAGTGTTTGATATAGTTTCACCATTTTTATAAGCTTTGATATAGTTTTACCTTTTTTCAAATTTCGCAGATTTTTTAATAAGGTTTTAATATAATTTAACCAAGTTTTACTTTTATCATTTAGATGTTTGTCTAAACTCTTAATTTCGTCCAACAACCTTAAATTCAACTAATATTTTTGATAAGCCTTTTAGCAAATTCTAATTGAATTATTTAATGAAAAATCCTTTTATAATGATAAATTATTATTTTTATTGAATGTTTAAATGAAAAATCATCATTTTAGAATAATAAATTATCATTTTTATTAAAAATTTTTAAAAAATTATTCTAAAAAACAATAAATATTGAATAATTAAAAAATCATCTCTTTAAAATGATTTTTAAGAAATAATAATTATTTAATAAAATTGTTCCTTTAAAATAATAATCGTTAATATAAGAATGATAAATTATTTGATTGAAAAATATGCAAATCATTTAATTTAGAACAAGTTCTAATGAAATTTAGATTTATCTAAAAATTTTCAGTTTAATTTACAATATAATAAATTTTGGATTTATCTAAAAAAATTTTATTTCCTTTTTTTTAAACGTGTTTCCTTTTTTTTTTCTATATTTTTTTAGAAATATTATTTTTTTACAGCTAATTTAATAATTTATAGATTATTAATAATTTTTTAATTACATTCAATTGCAATATTTTATAGTAATTTAATTATAAATATTTTAAATATAGATGATAATATCAAACTTGGCTAGGAATTAGCCTTCAGATACCAAGAATTATACTGTTTAATATAGCCATTCTAATCTGATTTTAATCCTAAATAATATGTCAAAAAATTTTTACTATTTTGTTTGCCTTAGAAGGGACCATTGAAAATCAAGAAACAAAGTAACGCGATTTGAGCTGAGCCTGACATTGCAAACCCAATATGAATAATAACTTTTATACTATTCTGCTTGCCTCTAGAGGGACCATTGAAAATCAAAGAACAAAGTGAAGCGATTTGAGCTGAACCTGATCATGCAAGTCTAAAATGCATATTATATGCTAAGTCTAACTTCTTCGAGATTTGATTTAACAGTTATTTAGTTTGCAAATCAAAAGCTTAATGATTATGTTCTAGCATATTATTAATTTATCAACATATAGGAAACTATTCTACAGCTATTTCCTTTACACAAACCTGAGACAAAAAGTCTAATCTTTTGTCTACCTATATGTGAAATCTAACCGCAAAAAAAGTCTAACCTCTCAACTAACTATATAATAAATCTATCTTTTACTAAAAGTCTAATCTTTTGAATACATATCAAATATCAAGGTCTTATCCCAAAGTCTATTAACATATTAAATCATATAATAGCCCTAGTATGAAGACGACAATGATCACAAGATGATCTAGTAGGCTTATCACATCCTAATTCTATGCAAGGCTGGCACTTTTTAGCTTTGTAATGCAATCGACAACCTTCAGATCAAGTATAGGGTTTATTACAAGTCTTGCCAGAATTATGAAGATAATTACAAATAAAATCTGCTTTTATTTTCTGAATATATATATATATAAATAATTTTAATTAAACAAATCTTTACACAATATAGTAATACAAACAAACACCTTTATAATAAGTACACAAATTCTATTAACCGAAAATAAGCAAATCCAAGAAGTTAAATTAGTGAAGAAATTTATGAAGAGTTCTCTAGTAAGTTTTAGCTAAATCTAAATATATATTTCAGGAGAAAATAAGTGGATGATTATTTCTAAATTAACACAATTCTATCTATTATGCTAGAACTTCCATTTGAGCAGATACATAATAAAAATGATGTTAGGTCAAGTAGTACGAGTTCTCCTGAGGCATCATCCTCTTCCTCACCTAAACAACCCAAAGAAAATCAAGTTCTGAGTAACAACCATAAGATATTTTAGATGCTATCAGACGTTTATATAGTCTAATTCACCAATGCCTATATGGGAAGGTTCAAATTCTATCAAGTAAGATCTAGTGCTTGTTATCATATAGATTTAACCCGATCTTATTTACTCTCTCCAAATATATTTGATGATCATAACTAGAAAAAACTGTCAAGGAACCCTCTAAATCATCATCACTCGTAACATCAAATCCATCAATCATCAAAATACCTAACACCTCCAAACCTGTAACCCTAACAATTCCTTCTTTTCACAAAATGCTAATGTAATTAATGTCACTATTAATTATGACAGTACATGAGAAGAGAATTAGAGATTTTTTCATTAATTGTTGGCAGAAAGGGCTGGCATCAAAACATTCATATTTTATAGATATTGATATTTGCTACTTGATTTATCATTTAGAACATATCTTGAAAGCTGGAAACATATTAAACTACAAATACTAATGGTTAATAGTAATAAACTATAAACAGTAAAATAGTAAAACAAAAGGTACTTACAATTTCTGATACACATTATTCACTCAGTTCTCCAACCAGTCTCTTTGAAACTTATATTTATCTTGATAATTATAATTAATAAACACAGAATTAAGTTCAACATATCCTCTATCTGTTGCATTCACCAAAGCTTCCAGTATTTATTAAGAATATTTTCAACTTTCTTTATTGAAGATGAAATCTTTAAAGTAATCTCTTCTTCTGTTTAAACATGAAGCGTATAAGATTTTACCATTACTATATACACAAATCATATATAATATCAATCTCTTACCTTATTAAAAAAATTTTTGAAAGTTTACCACTCTTCACTGAATGTAATACGTAAAAGATCATTTTTATTACTTTCAGGAAGGAATATGACATTATACCTCACAATTCCTTTACCGACTTCAGCAAGTTTTTTGCTAATATATCACTGGAAACTTGTGAAGAATTTGTCAATAATAATTTATGCAGATTGTGGATAATAAATCAACAAACTTCTATACGTCATAGCATTTCAACCTTTCATCATCTGATACATCTTCATCAATTGACACTTCTTCTTCCTCTAAAGATGGGGTAAGCGCAGGATGTGGAGATTCTGTCGATTTCAAATGGGTATTTCCTACTCTCTTAGGCTTTTTCAGTTTCTTCTCTTCGTAAGAATCGGAATCTGTTTCTGGTTCGGTATAACTCACACTCTTTTTTTCTCTAAGAACCATCTTAGTTAAAGAAGATTCTTCCTAAAAATAAGTCTGTAGGTGACTCACCTTTTTTGTTTGTGTTGCTGACTTTGAAGTACTACACTCATAAGATGTGTAGATTAAAATTTGTTTTTCTTGGACAGCTGACGAAGTCTCTTGAAGATAACGCAGACCTGTTCTTTCGAACTCCAAGATCCCTTCTTTCTAAAAGCAAAGAAGTTAGTTAAAGTATCACTCTAGAGAAAAGTTCTTGTAAAACAACTTACCATTGCAATTTTGATTTCTTATCAACTAACTCTGATTCCATAATAATGTGTTCCATATTTCAGAAAAGCTTTATAATATTGCTATTTTTGCAATCCTTAATGTATGAAAAGAAAAAGCAAAAATACAAAATTAAAAAAGTACAGTTTAAACAGCAGTATTGCAAAACAAATTAAGTAGTATTATGGGAATAACCATAGATTGAACACGTAGTCATTCCCTTGCGAATTTACAATCCACAAGGTAGTCTATACGAATACGCAATCCAAAAACCACAACGAACAAACACACAATTATTCTCTTGTGAATTTACAATCTACAAGATAGTCTGTGCAAATACGATAACTTGTGAAGCAGTCTTTTAAATCACCACGAACAAAGTCCACAGCATTTCAATATGATCAAATAAAATATGTACAATACATCTACCTTAAAATCCTTTAGTTACTTTCACACTAACTTTCTGAATTCAGAAGCTTCAGAGTAATATTTACTTATAGTATTTAACTCTTTCCTATACCAATTGTGTTCTACCGTCGAAGTATTTAAATTATCAGCCTGGGATCAGAACTCTAAAAACCTTTGAGGATTGGGCTGTTTGTATTATTCCAAAAAGCTACAAATACAAAAATGACACGTTAACATTACAAATAATAACTGTTTACAAGAAATCAAGCGTGTAGCTTGCCTTACCAGAATATTTCAAAGCTTGTATACACTCAGAAAGCAGTTTCATATTGTAATGATAAAGTGAATTATTTTTGATAATGAGAAATCAATTGTCGCACAAATTGAGTAATATTGATCATTTTAGCCAAAATTATCGACATTCTGCCATAAAATAATTAGCAGACAAAATGATTCTGATCAGCTATAAAAAAATTAAAACCTTGATAAGAAAAGTTCCTATGACTTCAATGAAAGATTTGATGAGAACTTTGGTGATCTAAACACAGATCCCAGTAAAAATCTTGAAGAGGAAGTTATATAAGGCAAAAAGGGGGTTCTGAGACAAAAATCCAAAAGATATCCAGAAAGGTTTTCTGATCATCCACAAATCCATTTTAGCTATATGGAATCCATTATCAAATTTAAACCTCTAGCGTGATTTGACTCAATTCTAAATGATGATATAGGAATTAACCTTCAAATATCAAGAATTATACTGTTTGATATAACCATTCTAGTATGATTTTAATCACAAATAATATATCAAAAATTTTTTATTATTCTGTTTGCCTCAGAAGGGACCATCGAAAATCAAGGAACAAAGTGACGTGATTTGAGCTGGGCCTGACATTGCAAACCTAATATGATTAATAACTTTTATGTTATTCTGTTTGCCTCTAGAGGACCATCGAAAATCAAGGAACAAAGTGACGCAATTTGAACTGGGTCTGATTATGCAAGCCTAAAATACATACAATATTTCATGATATCCTAGAATTAATTTTAAAGCTAATTCATTAATGTAAACAAAATCAAAATTTCGGTATCCACATTGATATGGGTACCAAAAATTTGTATGTACACAAGAAAGTTAAAAAGTCACAGAACACATTCTAGTATACCATTTTTTTTTAATATATGGGAACACATTCTAAAACCATTTCATTTACGCAAAGCTAGGTCAAAAAAAATAGTATCAGGTTACCAAAATTCTGAACAGGATACCAAATTTTCGAATAGAATACTAAAATTTAAATAGTCTATTTACTATTTATTAGGCCTTAGAGCGCAGTCTGTTATAGTATTAGGAGACATAAAACCCTTTTATATGATCAGGACATCGACCAGAAGCTGATCTATTAAGTCTACCACATTCATTACAAGGAGTAAGTTGCTTATTAGTTAACTTTATAACATATTTCTAATGAATAGAACATCCTTGTTCGCATATACAGGATTGTTCACAAATTTTATCAGAGAAGTGTATAAAGAGGCAAGTATATTCACCATACATAATGTAATTATTTTTTATATACCAAAATAATTAATTAAAATAAAAAGTTTATATAAGTATCATATAATAAATCAAGCACTTACATAATGAGTACTCAAATTCAATTATCTGATAATAAACCCACATACCAGAAAGTCAAGTAGGCATTAATAAATATAGTCAAAGCAGGAATATATTATAGAAAGCCAAAGAATAGCAAATTCATGCAAAGCTATAAAGAGCGAATAAAAAAATTATGCCAAGCAGAAGATCCCGATGTATATATCCTAAAAAATACAAAAAGATTATTCCTAGATAAGGATAAATATCATAGTATTATGGATGATAATAAATCTTGATATGGAAAAGATCCAAAAATTCTTAACGCCATTATAGAACTATATAAATTATACTATAAATTAGCTAAGGATTATTTTATTACTGATAAACAAGTTGATGAAAAGATAGAAAACTTCTTATCATCACTAGAAATTTAATTCATGTGTACCCACTGAGAAGGCAATTCTGTATCATAAGGAATAATCATCAATTCTTCTCAAATAAAAGATCTTTTAGGACGTTTAAGAATATAATTATTATTATCAATTAACCCAAAGGGGACTTTTTCAAGCCAGTATAAGATCAGCTGATTTTTTTGTACCATAGATTGACAAATATGATAAATATGTGAGAACCAATTCAAATCACCAGTACGACGTCTTCCTCTTTCCTGATCACTAAGATATAGTAAATATCTTACAAGCATATCACTAGAAAGCTTCTCTTCATCAAAGCCTACAGGACCATTTCAAGGATAAGAAGACTTAGAAATAATACTTTTTCTTTTTATTGCTTCAACAGGTGAAATACCAAGATAACGTGTAATAGAATTATTAATATCTTCTACTATTGTAGCAACAACATTTGGTAAATCTTTTATTAGAGTCTCTAAGCTTTCATA
>CAMKVN010002084.1:0-15036 GCA_946474995.1 Funneliformis geosporum
ATAAATTACTCAAAAAAATATATATTGTATTATATTTTATTCAAAAAAGATACATTTGATTTTTTAAAAATAAGAAAAAATAAAAAAGACAGTTAGAAAACCACCAAAATATTACCCCTGAAAGGCTTACCTTAATGTATTCCTAAAGAAAATAAAGAAAAAAATAAAGAAAACAGTTAAAAAACCATCAAAATATCACCTCTAAAAGGCTTACCTTAATGTATTCCTAAAGAAAGTAAAAAAAAATAAAGAAAACAGTTAGAAAACCACCAAAATATCACCTCTGAAAGGTTTATCTTAATGTATTCCTAAAAAAAACTAAAGAAAAAATAAAGAAAACAGTTAGAAAACCACCAAAATATCATCTCTGAAAGGTTTATCTTAATGTGTTTCTAAAAAAAAACTAAAGAAAAAATAAAGAAAACAGTTAGAAAACCACCAAAATATCATTTTTGAAAGGCTTACCTTAATGTATTCCTAAAAAAAACTAAAGAAAAAATAAAGAAAACAGTTAGAAAACCATCAAAATATCATCTCTGAAAGGCTTACCTTAATGTATTCCTAAAAAAAACTAAAGAAAAAATAAAGAAAACAGTTAGAAAACCACCAAAATATCACCTCTGAAAGGCTTAACTTAATGTATTTCTAAAAAAAGTAAAGAAAAAATAAAGAAAAAAAGAGTTAAAAATCATCCAAAAGTTATCTCTGAAAGGCTTACCTTAGTTTCGAAAAGAGAAATTTCTTAAAAAACAAAGAAAAATAAAGAAAAAAAAGTTAAAAACCATCTAAAAGTTACTTTCAATTTACTTACCTTAATTCCTAAAATAAGAATTTCCTAAAAACAAGAATAAAGAAAGAAAAATGCCACAAAGGTCACTTCCGATTCACTTACCTTAATTCTAAAATAAGAATTTTCTAAAAAACAAGAAAAAAGAAAGGAAAAAACCCAAAAATCGTCTTACTAGAAAAAAAAAGGAAGAAATAAATTTTTTCAGAATATTCCGAAAGATTATCAGTTTTATACTGTAAACTAAAGATGGAGCTGTAATTAATTTTAAAATTTTTAACTAGTTGCAACTATTTATAAATTTTTATATTAAAATAGATTTTACAAGGAGTTACAACCAGTTGCAACCCAAGTTGCAACTTACCGAATTGCAACTTCTTAATTACAGTGCCATCTTTACTGTAAACTAAACCAAAATTTCAATTAATCCAAAATTTAGACTATTTATCATAAATGCTACAAATGGATAATTTTGCATCATCTGATTGCAAAATCAACTGAACGATAATAAGATCATTTGAAAGGAATGATAATTCGATCATTCCTTAAGAAAGATATAAAAAATTGTTCTATTAGAATGATGAAAAAATCATTCTAAAGGAACGATACAACTATATAAAATATTATTCTAAAGGAACGATGATGTATTGTTTCAATAGAACGATGAAAAAAATTATTCTAAAAGAATGATTATTATATCGTTCCAAAAGAACAATAAAAAAACATCATTCTGAAAGAACAATAAAAATACATTGTTCTTTCAGAATGATCAAACATTGTTTTAAAAGAATGATAAAAAACATTTTTCTTTTTAGAATGATGAAGTATCGTTCCTTTAGGAACGATTTCAATCGTCTTTTTTAGAATGAATGTTCATTCCTTTTGAGATGATTTCTATCGTCTCTTTTGGAAATGAATGTATCATTCCTTTAAGACGATTTTTATCATCACTTTGGAAACGATATTTCGTTCCTTTTGAGACAATTTCCATCGTCTCTTTTGGGGATGAATGTATTGTTCCTTTAGAAACAATTTCTATCGTCTCTTTGGGATGATTGTTTGTTCCTTTTGAGACGATTTCTATTGTTTCTTTTGAGGATGAATGTATTATCTCTTTGGGATGATTACTTTCAGAATGTTTTTATAATTTTCGCAAAAATTGGCTCAACAGATTTCGACCAGTAAAATATAGTCAATTTGTTACCAAATCTTGAGTCTAACTAAAATTTTGCTGATTATTATAACCGAAAGGCCTTAATACTGAAATAATACTAAATTATATGTGGTGTAACAAATTACTATTAATTTGTGTAACTTAAGCCGAATTTTTGTCAAATCACATAACTGAATCAGCCAAATGTTTACCAAAAGGTATTAGTGCCGAAAGAAATAATTTTGACTAGTGTATATGGATTAGTACATACAAAAATCAGGTTTTGATCATATAATTTATATAGTCTTGCAGCATGATTTTTGTATGTACTAACCCATATGATCATTATAATCCACAAAAACTAAGCAAAAAAAGAAGAAATATCAGTTATGAAGACAATTAATTATTGTAGTATACATAGTTACTTTTATAAAATTACATGCAAAATCGTTAAATGTTCAGATTGATCTCATATGTTAAAGTGGTTATTGAATTCTGAAGATTATCATATTAATAAATACTATAATAATGGCAATATAAACTTCATTAAAAGTTCAGAATATACATGATATGAGATATGTAAATCACATGGCAGAACAGATTCATGTAATTCGCTAAAAATTGACTATTATAAATTTGGATATTTCACCATTGAAGGAAATCTTAATAGTATAGATTTTTCAGATTTGAATAATAATTGTAAGTATATGCAATGCGTTTTTCGAGTTATAGATTCTTTACCAAAATAATATATTACATATTTATTATTCTAATATAATAAATTGATTTCTTTTTTTTGTATAGATTGTCTACTGAATATACCACCTGTGAAGGAAAAATAAAACACGTGATTTTGACTAAAGCGTCTCAGCTGAAATTTGAAATTTGCCAAGAAAAGTCATAATAAATTATTTTTTTTTAAATGAATATGAGAAAAAGAAGAGGAAAGTTCAATAAAGCAATCATGGGGTTTTTGATTTCTAAATATTATAATTATAGCTTTGAAAATTTTTATGTAACAGTTATCTAGCAAACTAGTTTATAGGAATTATAAGAAGAGACCCAAATCTTTGGTAAAATAAGTTTAGAAGGTAATTAGAAATGATAATACTCCTGACTAGTATTGGCATATAATTTTAAAATGACCTTGAAATGATATTAAATGACCTTACTTTTATTATAAATTTCAAGTCAAAATGATCAAAATCATTTGAAAAAAAAGTAAATAATCTTATAATTTGCTATCACTGCTCCTGACAGGTGGAAATATTTAGGCAATATTTCTTGTGATGAGGCTTATTATTATATTAATGGAAAATTAATAAAATATAATAGGAAAGTTGATCAATTTCTTTTACAATATGATCATACCATTTATATGCCGATTAGATTAGGTGCTCTTTGCTCGTGTTAGAAAAACATTATAACAAAAAGATTATATACCAAATTGGTATACTATGATAAAATGGGCACAGAATTCCAAATATTATCTTGATACTAAAAAAATCCTATCAGTACGCTAGTAGTCAGAATGAAAATATTAGTATAACTTGATTTGTATATTAATATCCTACCTAATAGTAATTAGTAGTATAGAGATAAAGTATCCCAAAAGCATTCTTGAGAAATGTTTGTTAATACTATATCTAGTATTATTTTATAAATATAGAGCTAATCCGTAAAATATATCATCTGCAGAAGAAAACTATCTATAAATTTTTTAAAATATGATTGAAGTGATACATAAATAAAAAATAGTTCTATCCCTTATTCTCATATTCATTCGAAAAAGATTCACATGATTTTGACTGAAGCATCTCAGCTAAAATTTGCCAAAAAAAGAAAAGGCTATCTCTCACAAATCAACAGATCAAAAGAAAAGGAAATGTATTATATTAGCTCTATTTTTACCTGCATCTTGCCAATGCATATAGGCATGTGTAACAAAAATAAACATGTTTCTGATTCTTGTAAAGTGCATATATGATATAATAGTGATATACTGCCAATCATCCCCTTTTTTCTCATATTTATTCAAAAAAAGAAAAGCTAAATAAGGTTGTTTATCTCCTGCAGTACTGAAAGTATAAAGGATGAAATATTTCAAATTTTTTCTTTTGCAATATTCTAGAAAAATAATATATTAAATGATATGTATATTTGCTCTGAAGAGACAAACCTATTTCTACTATATGAGGTCTATCCATTCTAACTGAAATATATTATATAATGTTGCCAAATCATAGTTTTAAATAGATAGATGAAAAATTTATATGCATTATCCCTAATGTCTTTCTAAATATTGAGATCTTCAATACATACCTATATGCCTTTATTTTTGAATATAAAATTTTAGCGTAAATCTGTTGCATATTCTCCTGTCTCTTTTTCCCAATATGAATACAAGTCTAGATAGAATATAATGAATTCATTTAAAAGGGCAATATGAAAAAATTTATGTTTTGTCATTGATAACCTTATATTATATCAGTATATTTTTATTAATATTTTTTTATTATGTCGAATTTAATAGTTAAGATTGAAGCTCTTTTATTATAAGAATCATTTGATACTCTTTGTGAGATGAGATGTGTGTGATTTATTTAACAATAGAGGATAATATTCTACCTCCATATGACAAAGTATAGGAAATAGTTAACTGAGCAGTCAATTTATCATTAGCGAAGTTAATAAATCTTGGTTGAAGAACTAAGGTATTAAAAATATTATCACAGGTATGATATAAATGAGATTTTTATTTCTATTTTTTACTTTAATGATGATGTTATAGTAAATGAAAATTTAATATAGTTTTAGTTTGTTATAGCTGAAGGTCTAGAAATGCTTATCTAAAAGATCAATGTCTTAGGATGTTGAGGGTTTCTGCTCATCTCTACTATGTGTGACTATCCAGTCAAAATAATGATGATATGTCTTTTTAAAAGTTTCTGAAAATACATGTGTGATAAAAGTTATAATTCATAAATTTAGGATGAGAATAATGTATTGGTACTTTTTATTACATCTACTGTAAGTGAAGAGTGGATATATTAGTATTCGTAGGCTAAAAGTATTAAAAGCATTGAATATGGATAGAGAATTACCTATAGACCATATTCAGAAAAAAATAGAACAAAATCTTAATATATTAAAATCTAAACTCGAGGTAATTACTATGTTGTTTGAAGATTTCTTATGTTCTTACCTTTAAAAAATCAAATGTATCTTTTTTGAATAAAATATAATACAATATATATTCTTTTTGAATAATTTATTATGTAATAATATAAATCATAAATAAACAAAAAATGAGTTTTATTAGTTTCGATTTTATAAATAGTTGCTTAATTATTTTTGCTAATTGTTGACTAATTTTAAGCTGATTTATGCCGAATTTTGGTCAATTTTTAACATAAATGCTGATTGGTAGCCGATTTTCTATTTATTCAAAGTGCTGATTTTTTTAGTAATAATTGGTAGAATTAGACTATATTTTGGCTAACTTTTAGCACTTTAAATATGATGAATTGTATTATTTTGCCTAGTGATATATCAAATAACTACCAATCATTAATATTGAATGTTTTTTGTATGACACCCAAATTAGGCAACTTCAGCTATAACTAAAAATGCCGATTGTTTTGGCAATAATCAGCAGAAATTAGATTATATTTTGACCAACATTCGGCACTTTAAAAAAGTGACGAAATGGATTATTTCGACTAGTGTATTACTAGTTCTGATGCATTATGATGGTCTAGTATTTCTCCTAGCCAGTCAAAATATGCTATATTATTTCTACAGTATGCAGAGACATCAAAATAGACTATATGAGAATCACCTATGTCTATTTTGAGTAGAGCATCCTTATTGCTTATAACCATATACCTAACATAATTATTTATTCGTATAGTTTCAAGACCCTTAATTTCTATAGCTACCATTTGTTCTGTTATGAGTGATTTGAAATGCCTGTTAAATCTATATCATTCTCCACTCGACATTTCAGTTTCATTTATAACAATAAGCTTTCGAGCTTAAATAGCGCTATTAAAACGTCTAAGAATTTTTTCCAAATCTTATGTTGCAAAATGAAGATGTTGTCCCAAAACTTTGTCACCAATAAAATCAGTGATAATATTTTTCCCGCACTGTTATAATGTAGATTTTAGTACTAAAATAGTTCAGAGCTTCTTCTCTGACTTCTGCACTAAATATATTCACCAGTTCAAATATATTCGTCAAGTCTTTCATCCTCATTACAGATTACGTTCTTTAAATGTCAGAGAATCGGTTCTATAATTTCTTTGTTAATTCTCATTGCTGGCTTAGCCAAAAATCCTAGAAAAAGATTAAAGAACTTTGTATCATGAGATGGAATATTTAGCGGATACAGTAGAAAATTAATATTACGGTAGAGGATTAGATCTTTGGTAACTGCTCGATCTATTAAATTAATTAACTTCACCATCTCTCCTCCTAGTTTAACTAAGTTAACTTTATATTTGACAAGATCTAGTTTTGATGTCATATCAAAATATAGTCCACCATTCATATTCTCTATTTTGAGCACCCATAATCTTGATGTCATTTGAATACAGGCAACAGTTGCCTGAATTGCATCATAAATCTCATTACGAGAAAATTTCTGTCTAGATACACACATATCAATTAAATCACCTAATACAAAGTAATCATTAGGATTTGTAATCCTGGATCCTTCTAGTTTTACAGGACTTGGAAGCTTTTGTTCTTGATCCAAGGCAGTTTCGCTAATAGTGAGCTTTATTGAGGGATTTATCATTCCAGAATTTCGTTCATGATTTGTATGGTAATATTTAAAGCTATATGATTTTTATTTCATATAATATATGCATTATCAGTAATATACTCCCAATCACATAATAAGCAATGTGATGGAGAGTTGCGTATTAGTGGAAATTTGTCAGAAAAGTCTTCAGATGGATGATATGAAAGACTATATCCTTCTATGTCATTTTCTCCAAGTAATAATTCCACATATTCGAATTCAGCCTGAGTGGTTTCGCTACTTATATCATTATTTTCATTTTCTTCAGTCAGGCATCTTTTAACTTCTGGCTCTGAAATGGCCAATAGAGGGTCATCAATGACTTTAGAATCATTATTGAGCGAATGAATCATGAAATCAAAAATAGTTTCATCTTTTGGACGAATAGGTTTTTCACACAAATGTTTTTGTCTGTTTTTTTATCATATTTGGATGACCAAATCATTTGCAAAGAGAAAGATTTGAAAGAACCTCTATTTGCTATGTTATCAATAATACCTTTTTTCTGCAATCCTACTGGAAGTTTTTTAAGAACAAGTTTAGTGAAAACTGAAGCCTTAGCAATATTTGGAAGTCTTATACCAAAAATTAAGACATGTAGAGATTTTTTTTTCTCATCACTACTTTTAGTAATAGACATAGTTTCTTTATTCCATTTTGGAAAAATTTCTAGACAAGTATCTTTAAAAGCGTAACCTAATAAATTTTTTACCTGTTTTAATGTTTCTACTGGCAAATCAAAATCTATAATAGGCTGAAGTATCTCATCACCATTAATATATTCATGTAAGAAATGGCCTTCAATATAACTTCTATTTCATCCTCGTTGTCTGCGTTAAGGAAATGTCTTAGTCTAACATTATCATCACGAATTTTATATAAGCATTCACCAATATCTTCAGCTTTAAAATCTTATTTATACAGGTCAGAGGCATTGAGAAACTTTAATTGGATCATGATTAAAGATGGTAACCTTTATGAATATGTTGCAACATACCACTGTTATAACATATGTTGCAACTACAGTCAAATCTTGATATAGCGAACCCTTGATATAACGAATTTTTAAATCAAATATATTAAAATTACCTTTACTATAGTGAACTAGCCAATTAAATTCTTTAAAAAATTCGTTATAAGCTTATAACAAAGTTGATATCCAGATCCTAGAATTCATTATATCAAGAGTTCACTGTACATCAACAAAGTTAAAGAAGTCCTGATAAACGTATCTAAAGATGCTCCCATGTCATTCGAACAAGCACATAACAGAAATGACATGAAAGAATTAACTTTTGTTGTATTGAAGTATTGTTCTAATAAGCTTGGATATAGATTGGACAAACTTAGGGAAAATATAACCAATGAAGGAGGCAAGATAAACGAAGTATATATTGAACCTTTCTTGGATTATGCTAAAACTAGAATTGATGTTGATGATATGTATGGGAAAAAACCCGCTATATCTAGGGTTTGTTACAATTATTATCAAACAGTAAAAAAGGATTCGGCAATTCTGAAAAAATTTCTAAAACATATCAAAAAAAAGTGGGATCTTATATTGGGTCTTTGATTGATATCACAAATTGTGCACGTAAGGAAGCGTACAAAACCACATTTTCTTGCATAGAATTGCAATTATTGAATCCTGATACGGCTGATCAAACCACATTTTCATGGAATAATATCGTCAAAATTTTTTTACCTGTTCGAGAAGAATATAATGATTTTAAGAAAAGATGTATGAAAGATCGTGCGATAAGAGAAAGTCTAGAACGTATATATGGTGGTGTAGATACACAGCTGGACCATGAAAATATTAATCATATATATTTACACGTAGAATTAAACGTATTGACCAAATAATGGATCAGGACAAGGAAAAGAAATTTATAGCGATATCTAAAAGATGCTGTTATTTATGTGAATCATATATCAGATTTGTAAATTTCAAAGGATATAAAATTACCGTTTCTGAATCACACAAGAAGTTATATCATAGATGGAAACTACCAAATACCTTTAAGCAGGAATTCATGGAAGATATTGTGTTTGACTTCGATGGGATCATAGAGAGTGAAATAAAATACCATATTCATATAAATTCTGATAGTGATCCAGAAAGTGGTGATTCTGATATTGATCGAAATTTTAGTACTACTTTGAGTTATGCTGATGATTTATTGGTTTAAGATGTTTCTATTTATAATAAGTCACTTGACTAACGATTTTTTTTCATATAAGCAAAAAAGTATAGTCACAATAAAACATAAAAATTGGCACACACAACTTACACATTTAAAAGCTTCAAGTGAAATATTTATTTTGTTAATGAATAATCAATGTAAAGAGCCGAAGCAATGTTAAGCTAATAAAAAACATGGGTATTCCTTCCCACTATAATATACTTCATAATATCTAATGCTATCTATACACCTATCTCTTATGCTTCTGTGATTTCTAAAATAAATTAACCAATCCCATCCACATATTCTGTTTCTATATCCACGTTTAAATTTTCCACAATTACGTTTATGTATTTCATAAAAAATTATGTTACGCAAGAGAACTTGAAGTAATTTCAGATCTATTACAAAATTTCGGAACAAATAGACCTGTCTACACTGCGGATGTTACATACGATGTTGAGCCTAAGTTTTCCTGATGTCATCTGGCAAATGTGAAGACTCTTCACACCTCGAAACTTTTAGGTTATAAAAAACTGTGACATTTTGTCACGCACGTAAAAATTTTTTATTAATACATGCGAAAATAAATACAAAAGTTCGGGACGTAGCCCATGATACACAACGTCTATGCTATTATTTTTTGATAATTTTTTTCGATTCTGACCCTCTTGCTAGTTGGGGAACTACCAACACTAACCCTATCTTTTAGTAGCCCAACAATTATACCTTTTACCCTTTTCATGTTGTTTTGAAGTAATTCGGGATTTTTTTTGATGGCGGATTTCGTGAGATTAATCAGATATTCACTACCACTTGTACAGTAAATACCATCTGGAGTATATATAATAAAATGCCACTCAGCCCTGTTGTCACAATGCCATAAAGATAGTCAAAGTAATCTTCATTAAATGCTTGATCTGCAGTTCATTTTTTCTTATTTGTTTGGAACGCACTTTCAAGTTGTATCAGATTCTAAGAGATAAAATACATCATCCTTTGTCTGAGCATCTTCGGCTAGAATTGTTCTCATTAAAAACAATATACTAGGAGGATAAGCAAACTTACTTGAGCATATCCAATTTTAATATTATGTGGTTTCCCTTCAGTGATACAGAGGAACTCTTTCAGACTTTTGATTGTGTAGTCCACTCGGCCTGTCACATCTTCACCAGAAATATCTTTTGCAAAATTATGAATATATCTTGAAAGATGAGTTTTTTGGCGATAGCAATTGATATAGCTGAAATAAATTCACAGCGTGTCACCTCATTAGCATTGGTCATGGTTTACACGCTCAAAAGTTTTAAGATAATATCCTTTATACAGTGATTGAGCGTTTTATCATCATCATTAATCTTCTCGAAGACTACAGAAAGAAATAAAGTTAATATGTATGATTTTCAATCTGAAAAAAAAATAAGAATAATTATCCACTAGGAGTAAACTGCTTGATATTTATTATATCTTCCCCATTAACCTTATTTCTACATAACATTTCCTTCAAGTCATTGAGAGTTTTAAGCAAGGAATAGTTTCTTAATTTCTGGCTAAGACCTTTAATAAATTTTGCTAGTGTTGTTGCGGAACCAGCTTTCAAGCCATAACTTTGAAAATCCTCTTTAGTTATATCAAGAAAAGCAAGACCAGAAATTTCTGCTTTACGTAAAATTTTGAAATGGAACTCCTCTAACTTTAAGTTTTTCTTTTTCAAATATTTGATAAGCTTTTCTGTATTAAAATCCTTAACCATGTCTGACATTGTTCTAGTAAAAATTTCTTCTATTATTAAGGTGGGTGAAGAAGCTTGTAAAGACATAGTTTTTATATATATGAGTTTGTGCTTAGGAAAAAATATGCATTTGATTGCAATTACAGGTAAAGCTGATTTATGGATATAAAAGTATTTTTAGTTTCTGATATAAGATATATCCAGAGAGAAATAAAAGATTTTTTTTATATTGATTAGCATTTTTACCCAATATATATGCAAATTAAGATGTAATACAGAATTATCAGCGATTATATTACATCATTACACGTGATCCTTTCTCATGTATTGGTAAAATAATACTTTATTTATGAAATAAATCATTATCAGAGTTGACAACTAATACATAAAAATATTACTATACAGTATATAAAGGATTTAGAATTCTATGATAATATGAATTTTATAATTCAGGCATTTGACAGAGAAATTAATTTGTATGGAAAATTGCCAATTTTTTATCGATTTCATTTTCTTATCACTATAATACTCAATCTGATCAGAAATTTTTGTAGTTGCTTTGATGTTAGCCTTATAAATGATAAAGCTATTTAGACCAATATTTGTGAAAAAAGGTATCTGTCAATTTCTGATAGTTCTTAACTTGTCAAATGTTTTGTTTATGGCGATTTTAAGCACAGTAATACTATGACCTGAAATATTTTTATCAGATGTGATATGGGAAAAAAAGAGGCAATTGAGCCTAATTGTTTTGGTCATTAACCAACTCACGTTCATTTCCTAATGTAAAATCTATAGTAAAAATTGTTATCTTATAGATACAAGAATACTTTGAAACATTTTGTTATAGTTAATAAAATTTTATACATATCTTATTTTCTCTGGAAAAGTTTTGCAGAAAGGTTGATTGAACTTCTATATACCTCTATATGCTTTATATCTTGCTAAAAAAAATTAATGGGATATGTGGCATAATTAATATTGTCGTCTGATGCCAAGAGTTTCATGAAAGTACATGTAAACGGAATTTTCAAACCTTTTCACATAGAGATCTACCCTGCAATATATATAGTTAGTTTTATGCCTGGTGATCTTAAAATTGCGAGTCCCTTAGCCTTTTATGACATATGCTTTTGTCATCACTATGTGCTTTTACAGTAAGTCCTGTGTTGTAACTAGACCTCCTTTCACATTTTTCTTACATTTGTTTGAAGTAGAGATATTGGTTAGCGAATATATGCAAAATTAATATGTCACATAGATCTATTATATAATCAGCTTATTTTTGTTGCACAATTTGGCTGAAGATGCTGAATATGGCTCAGCAAATCTTCTGAGCTAAAGATTACTACTTTTGGCTGATGAGCAGTATTCTAGACTCAAAATTAAATATATGCTAACCAGAGATAAACACAATTATGATAAGCAATACTAATATAATATTAATTCTGATAAAAGCGAAGCTCAATTATATGAAGTGCTTTTATATAAAAAGAAAAATATAATAGCTATTCAGAAAAAACTCAGTATAGATCCAGACCGGAGGAAGGAACCTATTGAGATTAGAAATCAAACAGCATTGAACCAAAGCAAAAAAGAAAAAATATTTGAAGATTCATTTGGATTGTTATTTGATTTGGTGGGAGAATTAATAAATATACAAGGAGATTTCAATGTAGCTGCCACCCTATTTTTACTATATACTAGATCTTGAGGAAAAAACATTTGGGAAAATGTCACTTAGGACATTATATCATTTGCTTTTATATTTGGAAGAGGATATAAGTGTGATTCAGAATGATCTTGGTATTGTCAGTCATCCTGATCAGGAAATAACTGGATTAGAAGAAGCTAATAAAAATGCAAGAGCATATCTTCAAAACTTCTAACAGTTCCTTACCTTTAACACCTTTAGCAAAAAATGGTCTAGACATGTTAATACAGAAATTTATCTATAGGAAGTGGAAATGTTTTATTTTACTAGAAAGTAACTACCATTATTTCAATTGTATGAAAAATTCAGTTAGTATTTGTGTCTAGAATAGGTTAGCTTATCTATATTTTTTTATCACATAAAAGTACACGTAAGGCTTAGCAAAAAATCTTCTATGCTGATGATCATTACTTCAAATTAGTTAGATTGGTAGAGTATCACCATTCTGCTTGATCAGCTAATAATTTCTAAAAAGAATATTGCAAAAAGTTTTTCTATATGTATCTAATGATAAATTTGCCAGAGATAATCAAAAAAATGTGATATCTTTCGAGTTAAAGATCAACACTCTGATTTAGTTTTAGAGCTAGAGTTAAAAGATTTTGAATCAGAGTAGTATTATTCAAAATTTTCAATATAAATATTTGGATTTAGCTGGTCCATGGCTTTTTTGCTAATATTTTCACATCCTTACAAATCTAGAAATTTTAAATTGAGACATGAGTGAGCAATTTCTTTGATAGTTGTACTGGTAATATTATAACATTTGAGTTTGAGATGCTGGAGTCTTAGGCAGGAATGTATAACATTATAAATTGATAGTTCGCTAACAAATGAATAATTTCTAGCTCAAGATGTTCTAATTTATGACATGTGTGAGCTATTGCTTTAATAACACTATCGCTAATATCATTATGATCGATCTCAGTAGGGCAAAAAGAAGGGTTTTGGGACAAAAATCCAAAAGATATCCAGAAAGATTCCTATCCATCCACAAATTCATTTTAGCTATATGAATCAAATTATCGAATTCAAGCCTCTAGTGTAATTTAACTCAAATATAGATGATAATATCAAACTTGGCTAAAAATTAACCTATTTGATACCAAGAATTACAATGTTTGATTTAACTATTCTAGCCTGATTTTAATCCCAAATAATATTTCAAAAAAATTTACTATTCTGTTTGCCTTAGAAGGGGCTATCAAAAATCAAGAAATAAAGTGACACGATTTGAGCTAGGCCTGACATTGCAAATCCAATATAAATAATAACTTTTATGCTATTCTGCTTGCCTCTAGAGGGGCCATCGAAAATCAAGAAACAAAGTAACGTGATTTGAGCTGAGCCTGACCATGCAAGCCTAAAATGTATACTATATGCTAAGTCTAACCTTGAAGAGGTTATATTTAACTATTATCTAGTTTGTAAATCAAAAGCTTAATGATTATATTCTAGTATATTATCAATTTATCAACATATAGGAAACTATTCTAGAGCCATTTCCTTTACACAAACCTGAGACAAAAAAGTCTAATTTTTCATCTACCTATATGTGAAATCTAACTGCAAAAAAAGTATAACCTCTCAATTAACTATATAATAAGTCTATCTTTTACTAAAAGTCTAATCTCTTGAACACATATCAAACATCAGGCCTTATTCCGAAGTCTATTAACATATTGAATCATATAATAGCCTCTAGTATAAAGATGACAATGACCACAAGATGACCTAGTAGGCTTACTACATCCTGATTCTATACAAGGCTGACACTTTTTAGCTTTGTAATACAATCGATAACCATCAAATTGAGTACAAGCTTTACCACAAGTCTTACCAAAATTATGAAGATAATCATAAATAAAATCCACTTTCATTTTTTTTTCTAAATATATAAATAATTTGAATTAAACAAATCTTTACACAATATAATAATATATACACTTACACAATGAACACAAATTTAATTATCTGAAACAAAGCCCACCTTCTAGGAAGTCGAGTGGGCATTAATAAATGTAGTCAAAGCAAAAATATATTATAGAAAGCCAAAGGATAGCAAATTCATACAAAGTTATAAAGAGCAGGTAAAAAAATTACGCTAAGCAGAAGATCCCAATGCATATATTCTAAAAAATGCAAAAAGATTATTCCCAGATAAGGATAAATATCATAGTATTATGGATGACTATAAATCTTGGTATAGAAAAGATCCAAAAAATTTTTAATGCTGTAATAGATCTATATAAATTATATTATAAATTAGCCAAAGATTATTTCAATACTGAAGAATAAATTAATAAAGAAATTGAAGACTTTCTTAGTTACTAAGCACTCATCAAGGTGATAGCTGAAATTCTTTAATAACCATTAATCTTTCTCTTACAAAAGATCTTTTTGGACTATTACCTTCATTATCTTTCAGCCAGTATAAGACCGGCTGATTTTTTTGCACTAAAGATTCATGGATATGATAGACTTGAGAAGACCAAATCATATTTCCAGCACGTCTTCTTTCACCTTCTAACTCACCTGGTTTAAGTAAATATCTTACAAGAACATCATAAGTTAATTGCTTCTCATCAAACCCCATAGGCCCATTTCGAGGCTTAGAAGATTTAGCATAAACATGCTTCAATTTTCGTGCATTA
>CAMKVN010002085.1:0-15032 GCA_946474995.1 Funneliformis geosporum
TGATCAAATAAATTATTCTTTGATTTGAATTTGATCAAATCAAATATTCAAATATCAAATCGAATTGCAGAACTCTACTAATAATAATGCATTGCATGCTATTAATATTAATCAGTTTTGAGGTAGTGCTCTTCATACAAGAAATACTGTACTAGCTAATAATAATGCAATTGCCAATCCATTAGTATTAGGACATACTGTTTGGGAAGAAGACTGGTCTATATTGGGTGGTCGCTCAATACTTTTAGCTCTAAATGTACTAAATGCTAATGCAGGTGGTAATGTTATAGCTCTTGGAATATTTGTTAGACAGAAGATACATACCTTTTTACATGACTTTCCAACGGTTACTGCTGAAAAATCTAAAGTTAAATTTCAATTGCTTGTTCAAGGTAATGATCCTATAAGGCGATTCTATGCTAACTTAAAGAGAATGGTTAAATTAGCATATCCTTTAATTCCTGCTATAAATCAAGATAAATTAGTTAAACAACAATTTTTTTCAAGGTCTAAGCCTGATAACCAAATAGAAGTAAGACAAATCAGCTTAAAGACTCCTCTACCTGGATTAATTAAGAAATTAGAGGAAATTGAGAAATATACTGCCTAGCAAATTTTTAGAACAACTTTGCATTAACCCTCATATAAAACCAGTCCTTTAGGAGCTATTTCAGTTAAGATTAAAAAGTTAAATAACAAAATAGCATCTTTACAAGCGTAACTAGCTAAACTGGCTCAAGTACACCATCAGAATAATGAGGCCTTAGAAAAAATGTATATATGTGCAATATGTTTGAAAATGTTACCTGATGCACCAAGAGATCTTACATCTTTAGATAATTATATTAATGACGAATTAATAATAAGATTGGGTGTTGTTAATGCCAACATGCCAAACTTTTCAAACAAATTAATGCAATCAAAAAGTTACATAAAAGTGGCTGTAAAACTACTTACAAGTCTTTTAAAATAAAGAAAAAGAAATCAAAAAATAAGTCTAAGAAGAAGAAAAAATCTAAAAGTGGTTGAGTTCATTGAGTTAGAGTAGACGAACAATCAGATTCAGATTCTTCTGATAATGATACTTCTTCATCAGAGTCTGAGAATAACTCTTCTAGCTCTGAGAGTTCTTCTTCTGAATCAGAATCTGAGGCTGATGCTAATGCTGAAATTAATGTTAATATATCTCAGGTAAAAAAAAAGTGAAGAAAGAGTATAATACTATTATCTTCTCACAGAAGAAGAAATCAAAGACTCATAAGTCTTGTAAGGTAAAAGATACAGAAATACCTCCTTTAGCATCAGTTCCTATTTTCAAGAAGAAAAATATAGTTCAAAAATCTCGACATAGGATGAACAATCCCGCTTATTGAAATAATTATTGAGAAGATGCTTAATGAAAAGTTTGACACTATTACAACCCTTCATCACTCGCAAAATGGTGATTCTAAAATATCGGCTAATTCTGAGGATAATGAGTTTATCGATAATCCTATGGATATCAACTTTGTCTAAAGAAAAAAATCTGCTATAGATGTTGCAATGGTAAAATATAAAACAAACGCTTAGTAATTCCAGGTGCTGTGGTTGATCCTGATGCTAATTTTCCAATCATATCTCAGGATATCTCTAAACGATCAAAGCTAGAAATTGATACAAAAGAAAAACATGATCTTAAAGGCATTGCTATTACTCTCATAGAATCCTTCAGAATTATTAGAAATGTCTCAGTAAATTTCACATCCAGGTGTACTATATATGCTAATTTTGCTATAGTTAAGTATCCTAAACTGATGCTGATCTTACCTAATACACTTCTCGATAAATATAATTATGATTTGCTTATATCAAAGCGAGAATTAAGACTAGAGTATAATGGTAAGGAATTTTTTATACCAATTAATATGCATAAGGTCAAGAATAAGCTTAAGATAAACTGTGTGACTACTACTCCTAAATGTGATGATTCCACAACCTCAGACTGTATTTTGCAAGACTTGTAAGACTTAAATGAGAATGACGCATTAAAAAAAAGTGAGTTATGAGGAGCTCGAAAAAATGCTATATAGTACTCTTAAGTATAATGCAGAAATCAATGAGTATTGTAAAAAATTACAGACACATTATGATGAACTCCTCTCCATTGATCCCCTCTCTTGTACCTTCAGCACTGCAGGAGATAGTCTACCCTAATAACTTATACTGATAATGTACTTTGATAGATTATCTTTTTCGAATGAATATGAGAAAAAATGTAAATAAGTGAGTTATTTTTCTAATCTATTTTTCAGATTTGCTATATTTTTTATGCTTCTTTCTTCTACCTTCTCATGTAATGCACAAAATTTCTCTTTATTTATATCTGAGCTTTTTAAATTCACAGAGATTGGTTAAATCGATCCTAAAGAATAGGGTTCCGCAATTCGATTTGATATTTGAATATTTGATTTGATTTGAATCAATAGTAAAACCATCTAGAGATGGTATTAACTAAGAAAAACATAGTAAAAAACGCCTTCGCGGCTTCGAAATTGCTTTTTTACTAAGTAAAACATAGTAGAAAACGCCTCCGCAGCTTCGGAAACGTTTTTTACTAAGAAAACATAGTAAAAAAAAGCATTTCCGAAGCTGCGGAGGCGTTTTCTACTATGTTTTACTTAGTAAAAAAGCAATTTCGAAGCCACGAAGGCGTTTTTTACTATGTTTTACTTAGTAAAAAAAGCATTTCCAAAGCTGCGGAGGCGTTTTCTACTATGTTTACTTAGTAAAAAAAGCATTTTCGAAGCCGCGAAGGCGTTTTTTACTATGTTTTACTTAATAAAAAAAGCATTTCCAAAGCCGCAGAGGCATTTTTACTTTGTTTTTCTTAATATAAATGCATCTGTTACTAACTTACTTTATAAAAGCTATCTTTGAAATTTTTTAGTGCAATTACTAATGATTTTCTTAATTAAAACTTTATTTTAATATATCATTATAATAATTAAAAAAAAATTTTATATTTGATTTGATTTGATTTGATTTGATTCGAAAAAATCAAATCAAATTCAAATTGCTTCAATATTTGATTTGATTTGATTTTGAGGAACCCTAATTAGTAATATTAGATCAAAAAACATCATGTTCCTCTTCCAAGTAGTTGCTACTGGTAGATTTCTTCTCAATTACCATGACATTCAGCTTCGATCTTTCTTCTCAACTAAATTCAATGGTGTCACTGCACGTTGGTTCAAATTTTTACAAAAGATAGTTTTAACAAATTCTGTTTTTCAAATCATCTCAAATCAGAGTTTTTTTTTGAGCCCCAAGTATTTGATGATTATTTAACTTCCACTTCAATCGAGGACTTCAAATGGAATACTGGATGGACTAATATATAGACTCCTTCTAATTACAATATTTATAAATTCCCAATTTCTGGATCGTCTATCTTTGGAAAAGTGTTTAAATTGAAATCTCCAGCTCCACCTTGTCTCTTTCAACATTTACCTTAAATAACTCAACAAATGATCCACGTTCTCCATCAAAAAGAAAATATGTTCTAGTACCATATTCTGGCTGCTCTTTTAACAAACCCAGAAAAAAGATCAACATTAAACCGAAATTTAAAAGTTGCCTTATGCTCAGTTCATTGATCCGTTGCTTTCCAACCCGATCGATATTTCACCATTAGTTCAAAGTAATACTAAAAACCTCCATATTCCTAAAAGATCTTTGTGGCCTTTAATGGATCAAGCTGTAGCTAAATTCAAAATGGTTCATTCCATTTCCACTCCAAACATTCTACCTGTCCATCTAAATTTAGATACTGATATCCTAACTATAGAAAGTTTATTTATGTCTACCGATTATATCACTGCCCTTAATAACCATAGAGTTTCTTTATTTAACAAATCAATTTTAGAATTTACACTGATGGGTCTCATCAATTCATTCTATCACCTATAAATACTTTTATTAGTTCCACTTTTGTTTTAGTGCATGATTCTCTAGATATTAGTTTTGCTGCTGCTTTGCCTCCTCTTTGGGCCAACTCTACTAATACTGAAATTTTTGCTCTTCTAATGACTCTTTTTGTTTGCCCTTTTGGTTCTAATGTTAAAATTAATACTGATTGCTTATCAATGATTCTTGCTTACAATAGAATTTTGCAAAACAATATTTGTTTTTATTCATCCTTACTCTTTAAAACTCCCTTTTATATATATTGGTGTTTCATTTTCAAAATCATCGAACAAAAACAAATCACATTGTCTTTGGTAAAAGTTAAAGCACATTCTAGCAATCCTTATAATGATAAAGTTGATCATTTAGCTAAATCTGCTCTTCATGATCCTCCAATCTCTATCTCTTTCTCGCATGTCCCATTTCTTTCTTTCGTTCCTACCTTTCAAGATAATCCTATTAACAAAGAAATCCGACCTTTTTTTAAAGACTATATCAATTCCAAATCCTTTACAAATTTTTATATCTTCAAAGAAATAATCACTATAAAAACAAACAAGTTAATTGGCTCTGCACTTTCAATCTTATCAATCACGTCTCGAACAACATAACTTCTTTTAAAGAATCCT
Organism: Funneliformis geosporum; assembly: GCA_946474995.1. Lineage (NCBI taxonomy): Eukaryota > Fungi > Glomeromycota > Glomeromycetes > Glomerales > Glomeraceae > Funneliformis > Funneliformis geosporum. The sequence goes on from CAMKVN010002085.1 coordinate 4,575, forward strand.
TTTATCATAAATGAAGATACTAACTCTTACTCGAACAACTACCCACTCTCGAATTTCTCAAGCTTACATCTCCTGATCTATATGACTCTACTTGGAAATGTTGTCACTGTAATTCCTCTAATGAGACTTTTATTCATATTTAGACCTGCCCTGAGGCTTGTTCTAGTATCGATAATATTATCATCAAGAGTATCCAAACTCTTAAGGATCAACTCTATATTCATACCTCTAGCCGACAATAGCCATTAGAATTACTTTCAATATTCAACATTTTACATTCATACTGGAATTTGTCTTTATCTCCCTCTTTCTCTTTCAATTTTATCGACTTTCTAAAAGGAATTGTTCCTTCTCAATTCTACTACCTTATTAACGATTTTACAAAATGCTAAAATAAATCCCTAGCTATTTTATCTTCTTTCTATAATCTCATTATTGATCAGGTGATCCTTCTTATTTATAAACCCAGATGTGCTTTCACTATTGCCAAAGAACTCACCTTTAATATCACAAACAAAAAAAAGCGTAGTAAATCATATAGGAGGTTTGCTAGAAAAATAAGGCTCTAAGCATTTTTTATAAAAATTTTAATTTTTATTGCATTTTAATTTTTGATAATGTTAGATTCAAATGCAATAAAAATTAAAATTTTAATAAAAAATGCTCAGAGCCCCATTTTCTTAGCAAACCTCCCATATAACAGTTCTAAACTCTCTTCTTCACCTAATACACCTATCGTCGATAATAATATGAACTATCTAACTCTTTTTTCTAACTCATTTATTCACAGCAGATCCTGGCCTCTTTTTAGCGCAGTGAAAACTAGTTGTCTCAATCGTTTTTTCTTTCATTTGTTATATACTGATTTTTCTACTATAAGTAATCGAATTTGAATGTGATGAGACAACCAGTTGGTTTGGTTGGAGTTGATCTACCCTTCGAGGAAGGCTAAGCAGCTTTATTTTATTTTTTCTACTTTTGTACCCATTTTGGGATTTTCTTTTTATTTTATAATTTGAATCCGAATTTTTAATAAATAAAAGCTTCAATGCGTCTTAAAAAAAATATATATATATATATACTTTCTTTTTATATTCTAATAAAGTTGTTTGTATAATTACTTTGTAATTTATTATAATCATAAAAGTTAAATTTTAAATTATAAACATTTTTTGCAATTACATTATTTAACAAATTAATTTTAATTTTTTTTTATCTATTCAATTAATTCAAAAAGATATTTGAGTACTTTGGTCAAAAAATATTAACTTTTATTGTGTAAGTAAAGTTACTCAGCAAGTTCAAAAATATATGAATATAAATTTTTATTATAATTGGATTAATGATTGTAAAGTTATGCATGTTTTTCATAATTGTATTATCTCACAAATTTTTTTATTTTTATTTTTATTTGTACAGTAACTTTAAAGAGCAATTATGTGCATTAGTGATACCTGACTAAATTCTTTTTGAAAAATTGTAATTTCGTCAAAAGTTTCGTCTCTTTAATATTTTTATATAAATAAATATAAAATTATTATATTTTTTAATGTATTTTAATTCAAGGAATTTAGATTAAGTTAAATATAATTTTGGCAATTAAGTAAAATAATTTCGTCATTAATAAAAAACTAGTTTTATTATTTTTGTCATTTTGATTTCGTCAATTTCATCATATTAAAAAAGGTAATTTCGTCAGGTATCACTAATGAGCATATAAAATTTTATTATGATCGGATTAATAGTTGTAAAGTTATAAACATTTTTTGTAATTGTATTATCAGTTACCTGATTTGCAAATTTATCGCAATTTGTAATTTTAAATTCTGCAGTTAAAATAATTATATTAGTATCTTTTTTATGAAAAATAATCAAATATAAAAATGTATCAATATTTTTATATTTTTTAAACAAAATTAATAATTATTTAGTTTCTTTTTTTACACAGATCAGGTTAGGTCAGGTCAAATATATATTTAATTCAGGTCAATTTTATATCTGACCTAATCTGATTTTATCAGGTCAGGTCAAATCAATTACCTGATCTGATACAACTTATTCAGAGCTCTATTACTAATGATTAGGGTTCTTTAAAATCAAATCAAATCAAATATTTAAATATCAAATCGAATTGCAAAACTCTACTAATGATATTATTTGAAATCTATTTTAACATTTAGCTTAAATATTTAGAAACTTTTCAAAACTTTTAGAATAATTTTTTTAATCTAAAACTTAATTAAACTTAATTGAGTTTAGGAATATCTATTTGAAATTTAAGTAAATATATTTATTATAAACAAATAGTTTAATCTCAATTAACTTAAAATTCAGATTTTTTAAAAATAGTTTAGGAAAATATCTTTAGCTTTTATTAAACTCAATAAAATTTAATCAAGTTTTAATTTAAAAAAAAACAGGTTTTAAATTTTTAAGTTATATGTTAAAATAGGTTTTAAATAGCATTATTAAAATTTTTATATTTTTTAAATTCTTTTGTTTATTTATTAGTTAAAATTTTTTACTATTTATTATTATATTTATTATATATTACTTAAACTTTTGAAATTTAAATATTATTAATATATAATTTTTCATATTTTTCATATTTATTAATATTAACAAAAAAAATAAAAACAACCTTTATATCTTTTATAATCTTTATCTTTTATGTCTTTTTAGTTTTTTAGTTTTTTTTCATTTTATTTATTATTTTTATAAATAAAAAATAAATATAAGCAGTATTTGTTATCAAATTTTATTAAATTATTATTTAAATAATTTACTATCATTTATCAATAAAAAATTAACATTACAGTATTATTTTTTTTTATATTATTCTATATTTATTCTTTTATATTTATTATTATTAATGATAAATACTATTAATAATAAATTAGAAAACCTTAAATTTTTTTAATTAAATAAGAATTAAATTGTGATTAACACATTAAAGTTTATTTATATCTTCTGAAAGTTCTAATATGGATTTCCTCTTTTTCATGTTAAATTGTTAAAAAAAACTTTTCTTGTATTCTCATATATTGTATCAGCTAATTCTTCAGGATCAACACCACGAATTGAAGCTATTATATATAACACTTGTCTTAAGATTGATTATACAGTAGAGATAAAAATAATGAGTCATTAAGTGTAAAAATAAAGCCATTTAAGTAAGATTAATATAATAATAAAAATTTACCCAATACAGCAAGGTTCATTACGTCCTTTAACCATACAATTCCAACTGAATTTTTCTTTTTTACGCGTTGCAGGCTGATATAATAATTTTTTTTCTTCCGGTAAGTTTAAATACTTATATGAAGCATGTGTAGGTCTAATATCACACCACGGGGCATCTTGTAATTTTGTCGCGTAAATAAAGGATTAAAATTGAGTAAATAAGTGGCATACAACAAAATGAATTGTTAAATAAACTTTACCGGTTTCTATCATTAACTTATCTATTGGTGCGTTTTTTATCACTTCAAGACTTTCTTGTGTTTTTAATGAACTTTAAATGACAGAAATCGTTAATTGACGAACTTTAAAGATTTAGCGCGAAAATTAAAATCTCTCACCATCCATTAATACCAAGATATAAACCTAAGGAAACAGCACATTTCATTTCTTCCATTGTACAAGTCATTGAATGCATAACTCCATTTACAAACCTATGTCTATGCTTTTGAATTAAATGTATTTTCTTATCCATAGTTAAAGATGATAAAATTGATATTCATAAATTATATCAAAAACTTTGAAGGATATCCATAAAATCATTTCCAGTATTACGATTATGAAGAAACATTGGAAGTCCAGTTTTTTCGGCCAAATCAAACTGACGCTCAAAATATCTAAAAAGTTAAACGACGTGTTTAATAAATTTCACTATTATCAAATTAAATGATTGGTAAGAGCCATACTTTAATTGTACTTCTTTTGGACAAAAATGAAGTCGATCATAATCTATATCAATCCACAAAAGAAATTGTTAAGAAAGTTCAAAGCCAATCAACTATGGAAATGAACATAAAATAATTAATATCGTTCTTACCAAGTCCACATTCTCCAATTGCTACAATTTTATCTTGGGATTCTCGGCTCGTAGCAAGATTTAAAAGTTTTTGATAGTATTCATCTGGCCCTTCAGGATCTTGTTCAAATTCACGACAACGCGTTGGATGACAACCAACGGTCATATAAAGATCATCTTTAAATAAGAAATTTATTAGAATAATTTAAAATATTTTGAATTCGTGATTATGACCTACTTTACCATAATTTTTTACTAATTCCAGGGCTTCATGAGCTTCACTTAGAGTTCCAGCAGTTACTATGATTTTTTCAACACCAGCATCTCTGCCACGATGTAAAACTTGCGCAAAATCATCTAATTTATCAAATGAATAAGATAGGTATCATTATTATACGAATTTATAATATTTAAAATATGTATGATGGAAAATACCAGCATGTGCTTGTACACCACGATAAATTCCACGAAAAACAGAATCCGTCAAATTGGCCCCTATTTCTTTTATTTTTTTTTAAAAAAAAATATGATATCCAGTTAATTATTAATTAACACACAAATATAAATCTTAAATAGAATAACTCTTCGACTCTTTAATTAATTATATGTACCAATAAATCGAATTCCTTTTGACATTGTTAAAATGTTGAAACGAGAAATTCGGGTTATTTTTTTTTTTTTTTATTTGCCCAATGAGGCTTAGTTTCTTTTGTTTTACGATTCAATTAATAGTATATTAATTTTTATTAAATCGAAATAACTTACTAGAAATAAGATTTACAATTTTTAAATCCAATTAATCTTTATTTACTTTTTCTATATTATTTAATCATAAATAAGTTTTAGATTTAAACTATATTGACGTTAGAATTCTAGTAAGTAAATTTGCCTGTGAATTTAAAAGTATTAATTTCTTTATAAAATATTACAAAATATATTTTATAATTTAATTTTTAACTTTATTAATAAATATTTTAAAAAATTTTTATTTTTAAAAATTTTTTAAAAATTCATATATTTGTGAATATATATTTATAAAATTAAATTTTAAAAAAAAAATTTATTTTTTTATTAAAGTAAATCAGAAAAGAATTTATAGTAAATAAGTAAACAAATTTGTTTGCAATCTTAGAGATAAAAAATATTAGATATTTTTATTATTTACTAATTTTATTTAAAATTATTAATTATATCATAATTTTGATAATTTGATTTAATTTTTCTGATGCTTTATATTGATTATTTTGATTTTATCAGTTTTTTTTTATACATTTATTATAAATCATTGCAAATTTATTTATTCTAATAATTCAATTAATTATTTTAAAATTTTAATAAGATTTTATTTCTATTATTTGGGAGGTTTGCTAGGAAAATAGGAAAATAGGACTTTAAGCATTTTTTATTACAATTTATTATTTTGATATTAATAAATATTTATTTGTTTATTAATATTTATTAATTCATTTTATAAATAATTATTATTACTTAAACTTTTTAATATTTAATATATACTTTCAAATACTTTAATTAATTTTTTTGAAACTTTAAATAAATTTGTTAATTTTACTTTATAAATTTTATATTTTAAATACTAATATTTTTTAATTTATAATAATTCATTAAATATATATTATTTATTATACAAGTTTTATTATAAATTTTTTGATTGGAAAATAAATTTAATGATAATAATGTTAACCGAAATATCAAATTTAATAAAACTAATTTTTAAAAAAAACTACAGCAAAAATAGGGTTTCTGAGATAAAAATCAAAATAGTATTCAAAAGGTTTTCTAACCCACCTGTAAATCAATTCTAGTCATATAAATCAATTATTGAACTCAAGCATCTAGCTCAATTTGACTCAAATATAGATATTGATATCACTAGTCGAAATAATTTTTTTTTAATTGTTAATGATACAGTCTAGCCACAGTACTTTATTTTGTATTGTAAATTAAAAGAAAAACCTAAAAAAATACTAAAATACGCAACTTATCCCCCATGGTTCTATTTCAAACTCGTTTGAGTCGACTAATCACTGCCACCCTCCCCCCGAAGGGGTGGAAATAAAGTGTCAGAAAGTATCTAATTTCTAAATGTCCGTTGAACCCTAACTTCCCTCAAAAGAAAATTCTAACACTAAAAATAACACCTGAAGTAGGGAATTGGCACAAATAGAAATTTACAAACAACTAAACATGACTCTATAAAAAACTTAAATGTTCAGTTAATTCCAGATATAACGACCACCCAACCAAAGAGAATGCATTCAAAGAAAGGTCCAAACAGAAGCTCTTTATACTTATAGATTCATAAATATGGAAAAAATATCATATGGAATCCACTACGAAAAATCTATAAGACATCTACAAATAGTAATCTATACCCTTTACCTGGTTATCAGAGAGGCATAGATCTAGACGAAGCGAACTTACACTGAGTAAGGATCTTGACAACAAAGGAAAACCGTGGTTCTGTTTCAAATTTGTGAAGACCAACAAAAATACCAGACCAAGTGGTAGCTACCATCATTCCAAATAGACAACGTCCGAAGATACCAAAGTAGAATAACGCTAAATTTGCACGTGATCTTTGATGACAGAGGATCTGCAGAAAGGCAGAGGTAAATCAAAAGAGAGTGTATTGTTTAGAAAAGGAAAGGTGATCATCACATGAGATTTGTTTATCCAAAGTATGTCGATTATGATCATCGGTTCGAATACCCCTTGATGCTCACTTTTTGTAGGCAAAAAAGAAAAAGAGAAAAAAATGGAAAAAATTTTTTGAAAAGAGGTGAAGAAAAAATATTTTAACAAAAAACAATACGGTTTAGACTATTTCGAAAATTTTTATGTGAAGAGGGGTATGAGGAACAAAGAGAGGAATATTTTTGAAAGGAGGGTTTTTTGTTTTATTCACAGGCTAAGCCGCGGCCGCCGTTGAACAGAAACTTTTTTAAAGTAAAAATTCTTGGAAAAAATCCAACAAGAAGAAAGAGTTTTTTCATACTGATCGAAATAATCCATTTCGTCACTTTTTTAAAGTGCTGAATGTTGGCTGAAATATAATCTAATTTCTGCTAATCATTGCCAAAACAATTGGCATTTTTAGTTATAGCTGAAGTTGCCCATTTTCATGTCATATAAAAACATTCAACAATAACGATTGGTAATTATTTGATATATTACTAGGCAAAATAATACAATTTGTCATATTTAAAGTGCTAAAAGTTGGTCAAAATATAGTTTAATTCTACCAATCATTACCAAAAAATCAGCACTTTGAATAAATAGAAAATTGGATACCAATCAGAATTTATGTTAAAAATTGGTCAAAATTCAGCATAAATCAGTTTAAAATCGATCAAACATCAGCAAAAATAATTAAGCAACTATTTATAAAATTGAAACTAATAAAACTAATTTTTGTTTATTTATAATTTATAATTTTATTTTATTATTACATAATAAATTACTCAAATAGAATATATATTATATTTTATTTTATTCAAAAAAAATACATTTGATTTTTAAAGTAAAGAAAAAATAAAAAAAACAATTAAAATCCTACCAAAATATCACTTCTGAAAGGTTTACCTTAATGTATTCCTAAAAAAAGTAAAGAAAAAATAAAGAAAACAGTTAGAAAACTCACTAAAATATCACCTCTGATTTACTTATCTTAATGTATTTCTAAAAAAGTAAAATAAAAATAAAAAAAACAGTTAGAAAACCCACTAAATATCATCTTTGAAAGGCTTACCTTAATGTATTCCTAAAAAAAAAGTAAAGAAAAAATAAAGAAAACTGTTAGAAAACCCACTAAAAACTATCTCTGATTTACTTTAATGTATTTCTAAAAAAAAGTAAAGAAAAAATAAAGAAAACAGTTAGAAAACTCACTAAAATATCACCTCTGATTTACTTACCTTAATGTATTCCTAAAAAAAGTAAAAAAAACAGTTAGAAACCCACCAAAATATCACCTCTAATTTACTTACCTTAATGTATTCCTAAAAAAAAATAAAGAAAAAATAAAGAAAACAGTTAGAATACCACTAAAATACCACCTTTGAAAAGCTTACCTTAGATTTGAAAAAAAGAATTTTTCTAAAAAAATCAAAGAAAAACAAAGAAAAAGAATGAAAAAGGGTTAAAAACCATCTAAAAGTTGCTTTCAAAAGGCTTATCTTAGTTTCGAAAAGAGAAATTTCCTAAAAAAACAAAGTAAAATAAAGAAAAAAACAGTTAAAAACCATCTAAAATAAAGATGGGAACTGTAATTAATATGTTGCGACTTTTAATGTTGCAAATTACGTTGCAATTAGTTTTACCTATATATGTTGCAACTTATAATGTTGCAACATATGTTGCAACTAATTTTAGCTTATGTTGCAACATTTTGTAAATTTGAAATCAATTGCTGTACCATCTTTAATCTAAAAGTTACTTTCGATTGCTTATTTTAATACCCAAAATAAGAATTTTCTAAAAAACAAGAACAAAGAAAGAAAAATGCTACAAAAGTCACTTCCAATTCGTTTACCTTAATTTCAAAATTAGAATTTCCTAAAAAACAAGAAAAAAGAAAGAAAAGGTTAAATTTCCAAAAAAAAAAAAAATAAATAAATAAATTTTTTCAGAATATTCCGAAAGTTAATCAGTTTTATATTGTAAACTGAACTAAAATTTCAATTAATCTGAATTATTTATACTATTTATTATAAATGCTATAAATAGATGATTTTGCGTCATCTGATTGGAACAATATAGAAAATCGCTCAAAAGAAACGATAAAAAATTATTGTTCTAAAGGAACGATGATGAATCATTCTAAAAGAATGATAAAAAATATCATTCTAAAAGAACAATAATAAATCATTCTAAAAGAATAATAAAAAAAAATCATTCTAAAGGAATGATGATGTATCGTTCCAAAAGAATGATAAAAGAACGATAAAAAAAACATTGTTCTTTCAGAACGATGAAGTATTATTCCTTAAGAATAATGTCAAAAATCGTTCTTTGGAACGATGATAAATTGTTCCTTTGAAAATGATTTCTATTGTTTCTTTAAAACAATTGAATCGTTCCTTTAAGGATGATTTCTATCATCTCTTTGAGACAATTACTCTTGAAATGTTTTATAATTTTCACAAAAATTGGCTTAACAGATTTCGATCAGTAAGATATAGTCAATTTGTTGCCAAATCTTGAGTCTAACTGAAATTTTGCAGAATATTATAACTGAAAGGTCTTAATGCTGAAATAATGCTAAATTATGTGTAATATAACAAATTACTATTGATTTTTGTAACTTAAGCTGAATTTTTTCTAAATAACATAACCGAATTGGCTGAATGTTTGATGAAAGATTTAATGCTGAATGAAATAATTTTGACTAGTAATATAAATATCTACTTTTTTTAAAAATGCGATAACTTCGCATAATCTTTATTAGATATGAGTAAAATATATAAAAATATAAAAATACAAAAACTTCTAAATATTCTAAACTAGTTAAAATAAATTAAAGTCAACCCTGTATCATCCTAAACTAATAATCCAATCAGAAGAAAAGGAAATTTAACTATCCAGATGAGAGAGCTTAGTTGCTACCTATCCAAAAATTTGACCAGTCATTACCATACCTAAAGGAAGAGATAAAGAAGGGAAAATTATTGAAGAAGCAAGAGGAGAGTATAGAAAACCACTAGAATTCTATTTGTCTTTTTTGTTTTATATTGTGATGTTAGCTAATTTTTTAGCTTTAATAAATAATTCAAATCTATCCTTCCAAATTTTAAAAATGGAAGTAAATAAATGATGGAATATATAAGATAAAAATGAAATAATGATAAAGATGTTATTAGTAAAAGTTTGAGTCAAGTCTGCTAGATCAGTTGAGATAATGTTTTTTTATAAGATTAATAAAATAAAAATCAGTCGTATTGGATTTAGTATTCCAAAAGTAGGCTGTTATTAAATTGTGAAGAATTATTTATATATATAATTGTTAAGAAAATTCATTTTTTGTTGATTCTATAGTGTGATAGATGATTTTAGACAAGTCCAAATGTGATTAAAGTCTTTAAATATGATTTGATATCTATAACAAGTCCAATTTTACTGATATAAATTTGGACATCTTTTTTTTATAACTTCTAAATAGAGCTCCGAACAGGTCGAGTTGGGTCGGGTAATTGATTTGACCCAACCTGATAAGGTCAGGTCAGGTCAGACATAAAATTGACCTGAATTAAATATACATTTGACCCGATCCGATCCAACCTGACTTGACCTGACCTGTCTAAAAAAGGAAACTAAACAATTATTAATTTTAATATTTTTTTAAAAAAATATAAAAAAATATTAATACATTTTTACATTTGATTATTTTTCAAAAAAAAAAGATA